>JANTPZ010091542.1:0-23762 GCA_025593235.1 Vachellia pachyceras
TGGAATGAGGGAATTATTCATTAAGCAAAAGCTAACTAGTCACTGTACAAGGCATGAATATATGTAGTGGGTTAGTCTGTGTCCACCCAAACGAAGTGCCAGCTGTTACAACTAAATCCTAACAAACAATTTCTTGTTACAGCTGAATCATTACATTACAACTAAAATAATAATTATATTATATTATCCCTAATAACCTTTAGAATATACTCATTTGGTGCTTGATGTAAGATCTACTTACTTAATTTGATTAATTTAAAAAAGTTAGTTAATATGATACAGTTAACATGATACTTGTTTAAAACACACTAATCATTTCCGTTAATTCCCTCCATCTCTCTCTCTTAATTATTACACAGCAAGACACACAACTAAATTTTAAGTAGAAACACGTCATAGTCTTTCTGTTGTATGAGACGATAACATGGAAATAAAAGTGTGTATATAAATACTAAAGCTCTCTCTCTCTCTCTATATATATATAGATGCACAAAACCATCAACATATACGTGTAGATGTAATGGGAATTGGATGTTGAAGCAAGGAAAGCATACGGAGTTCAGTGTGGGAATCTTCGCCATGACCGTCTCCATGTTGGTACATATATTGAGCCATTCTTGCAAGGTTCATAGCAATTTCTGTGAAATTCCGAGGCAATTGATTAGAATTCTTATGCACTGCTTCATTCATCTTCTTCCATGTTTGGCACATCAAACCGTACACATACTCGTAAGCTTCTTCTTCAGAAGATCCAGTTTCATTCATGTAGCATCTTAGCGATTTGGGAACGGGACTATCAAACTGATCACGTGATGATGACTTTGAGATATCATTTTGAGTCTTGTACGAAGCAAGGTCATTAGCAAGTCGTACAATAGTGGAAGAAAGGCGAACGATATTGGGGTATTGTTGTAAACACTCAAAGTCCTGGGGCCTTATTGAATCTGGATTCTGCAGAAAGTAACCTTGAACAAGAGCCACAGGACCTCCCACTGAAATCCATGCATTATCCAAATATTGTTGCATGCTTGGCACGTGACCATTGTTGCACCACGTTGCCTCTATCAGATATGATTCACACAGATCGCCCCACTAGAAAAAAATTAAAACACACACATCATTACATTAGATTCTCAAAATGTTAAGAGCTGAAAACTTTCAATGAAACAAAATAAACAGATATATACACGCACATACCACTTTCTTGAGGTAAGGAATGATGTCAATGCCTGTATGTTTTAGGATGGCAAAAGCTACCTCGTTGACAGAATTATAGAGTGCAAAAAAACATATTTTCATATAACTTGGAAGAACGTTCATTTCTTGTATATCCCATCTGCAAGAAACAAAATATATATTACATATTATTATTGGAGATATGGAGAAGGAGCTGTGTGTGCGCGCGGGCAAATAAATAATGTAATAATTATAAGAATGATAACTAACCTGCGGACCACATGAGTGAAGAGTTCAAGTTCTTGAAATGTGCCATAAATGTCATAAATATCATCCATTATGGTTATGAAAGAAGTATCTTTGTCATCTCTCTTCTGAAATATGAGAGCTCAGGTTGAGAAGCCATTCCCACACCCCAAAAGAAGTTCTCTGTTGGCATGTCCCGTACAAAGCTAAGCTTTTCTCCATCTCTCATTTCTTTCCACCATCTTCATTATTTAATTTATACATAAAGCCAATCGCCACTTTCAGTATTATTTATATATATATTTTTTTGGGAAAAACCAATAAAGCTTACAGATATGATGATAAAACAGACCTCTTGGAGAGCATGCAATTATGCTGTTGTGCTTTTTTGGGTAAAACATTGCTTTTAGTTTCTATAATTTGGATCCAATCCCTATACATATATAAAAAAATAGGACAAAAAAAGAAGACATAAAATTCACTTGGTTCCTTTACCTTGATGTATATTTTAAGTCTTCTTGATGGGTGACTTGGACTAAATTGAAAACCAAACGAGCAAGCTTAAGAAAGACAGGGTTCAAATCATTGCTTCTTTCGTAGAAGTCAATGAACCATGGAGCTTCAAGTCTGGGTATGCTCCAGTGTAATGGAAGCTCAAGTGCATGACTTATCATGACTGGTAATAATGTCTCATCACTATCTTTGTTCTCCTTCACAAATTGTTTCAGATAAATACTGCAAAAATCTCTTGCTTCGTCAAGTATGGTTTCACCTTCCATTGAAAGAAACGATGCTTCATACAATGATAACATCCCCTTTATATCGTCCGAATCAAAATTCCCTTTCTCATCTTGAAAACCCTTGAAAACCTCTGTGGGAAAAAAGCAATACATGCATGTTATAGAATTATTGGTCAGTATACTTAAAATCAATACCTTTTCATTTAGTATTTTTCCCCTCCAGTTTTGCAGCCACAATATTGTAACCTTAGTAGAAAGTCAATTTCTATGCCGTCTCCTATATCAACATAAATTTAGGACAAACCGACCGACATAGAAATTCCTATATGCAGTAATGAAACTGTGTTGAGAGGAGAGATGTGGACATTTAGTTGGGTAGATGGGTAGTTGATTTATGCATGTCTAAGTGAGGCCTACCCATCTCGAGAGTGTCTATGATCTCGTCTTATAACACCGTCGGATAAGATTTAGTAATGTTTGACAAACTGTAATAATCACTAAATATTTTCATACAAAGTAGAGATAAAACTCATATCACCTATTTACTTCAAATTACATAAAATCACTTAAAATAAGATAATTCAAAGATTAACTTTAGGTCGAATTAGTACATACCCAAAGACATATCAAATCCATGTTGCCTTAAGATTCTGAATTGAAGAGCAATGGTGTGTAAGTCAGACTTGGTTTTGAACATTCTGTCTTCATAGTTCTTGACGTACATATGTTGCAGCATGTTTCTTATTTCCGTGACGAAATGGTGAGACACTCCCAGCTTTTGCAACTCATCCATCAATTCATACTTGTCCAAATCACTTGCGGGTTGGGAAAACATCATTCTAACCTGCTCTTTCAGCTCATCTCTTTCTTCTACATATGATTCTTTCTGCATAACAAATACAAGTTTGGCTGTTCTTATAAGCTTGGAATATGAAATTGTGTGTACGAGACACACACAAACACAGAGTGAGAGAACTAGCTAGGAAAGAAGAGATTAATAGAAAGCAGAAACATAAGTACCCCATATTCACTAGTGATTGACTGGATATGTTCATAACTCCAACTTGAAGGTTGATAATTTGCAGATCGGCGAAGAGTGACTTGGTTTTGATCAGAAACTAAATGACGAGTAGAAGTATTACATTGAACGGTGAACAGTGAGGGTCTTGTTTGTTGTGGTGAGAGCATTTTGAAATTGAAGAGACTATAATTTGTGAATGAGGCTACTCCGATAAGAAGAGCCATAAGTTCTTAGTCTCAGACCAGAAAACCTTGGCTTCAGTGGAATAATAATTCATCATAGTTCAAGAGCTATATACACATACGACATGGCTTATTTTTTATTTTTTATTTTTTAAGTTTCTGATTCTGTGGGTGTAAGTTAAAAAAACAAAAAGGAAGAAGAAAACACGTGCAATATTAAATGTCTACAAATAGAAAAACAGCGAATTTATTTGGTAGTGTGCATGAAGAATCCACGGTATTGTTACCACCAAACATTAAGAATCAGATTTACGTATTTTACTATTTAATTTTTGAAAAGGGAAAATTATATTGAAAGACCTAGAAAAAATATTATTTATTGAGAATGATCATAAAAGTTATAATTACTTAAAAGGACCAAAAATAAGAATATCAAATTACTCCTAATAACAAAATTTCAACATTCTCTCACATTATATTTTTAAAACTAAAAGAAAGTTTTAAGTTTAGCTAAATTAAAAAAAATAAATAAAAGTTACACAACTTCAATTTATTTAAAGAAAGTTTACTTTTGTTTCAGAAGAAACTTATCAAAGCTAAAAAATACATGTGTTATTAATAAAATTAAAACGTTCTACTAACACTCTATTATATTATGAAAAGATATGCAATGAATTTAGTATTTTTTTTATTTTTTGTGAAAAGAGTTTAATCGATATTAGTGTTGATAATACGTATTATATTGATAGATTAAATTACATATTAATTATATGAACATGGTATTTGATGAATTATAGAAATTAAAAAGATAAACAAGCATCCAAACTTCTGGATGACATGTACTCATGTACCATACACCAACAACTTTTCTTGTCTGCGAATGCGGCAACCAAGAAGGTTTACTTCACGAAAACTCTTAAAAAATATTACAAAATACCATCACCTTTTTCAACTTTGATTTATTAAATAACTGACTTTAAAGATCGACATTGTAAGTATATTTTATAGTAGTGTCATTTTGAAATTTAATCGATCCTGGCAAACTTCTTCTTGAAATCTTTTTCATGTGAGCCTAAATTGTGGGTTGTTTTAATTTCAGTTTTGGTTAATTTTTAATTCAGAACACTGTAAATAGTGTACAAGGTTCAATTACGGCTAATTTAATAGTTCTAAATTTATATTTTAATCTTTGATCTTTTTCTTTTTTTTAGTTGAGGGAGTGGGTCCATGCCCGAAAGCAAATCTAAAAGCTTATCTTACTCCATTTGCTTTCCACCAATCCCTTGTCAGGATCTCCACAGCCACCCGTCGTTGTATATCCTACTCCATTTGCTTACCGCCCGTTCTTCTTTTTTTTTTTCCATATCCTCTGAGTTTAGTACAAATTCAATTATAAAAATGTGTTTAGCATTTTTGAATAGACATGAACTGGACAAAAAATGATATAGCTGTCTACTTCTTGTTTTTCTTTTCTGTAGGACCCATGCTAATAAAAGGCGCACAGGATACACTACATGCATGGTCAGAAGAAAGTGTGCACAGGATACACCGGAACGGAGCCTAGATGGTTTATATTTTGAATCTATATATAAATACACCACACATCTTATGGTTACCATGAAGCAGAGTACCTAATGCATTCCGAAATGTAAAGTTAAAGACCAATGAGTATCAATTAAGTTACATTTATTTTCATCATAAATGGTAAATATATTTCATATCCTGATATTTCCACCTTGCATTCAACCTATAGCACCTGAAAACAAAGGTTAAAAAATACATATAAAAAGGGGATAAAAAGGTAGACACTCACTATGATCCACAGATAAATGTAAGAACAATTATATTATTTAATTTGAACTAACCTCAGGCCAAAGAAAATTATTAATCTCATTAAAAGGTCTCATTATTTTGGTATGGTATAATGCAACACTTAAAGCATCAATCCCATGTATAAGATAATTTAGTTGATTTAACAGGCAAAGGATTCATTCTCTTCAATGTCTTAAAACTCAGGCATGAATAGAATAATGTTAGCTTTTCTTCCAAATAGGATAATTTCATTATGCTACCCTGAACCGGAAATGCAATCAATCTTTCAGAAAGGGAGGAAACATGAAACCAATAGACCATTCACAAAATACTAAAAGAACTGGTTAAAAAGCAATTTACATGTAAAACTTGCACTATCATAACATTGTCCTGCCATTTACCTCCAAGTTAATTTGCTAGCAAAATTGTCTCTTCCTATGTGTGTGTATATATTCCCTCCTATCTATAATACAAGCAACTTTAACTAATCCAATGAAATAAAAATAATAATAGTTACCTCATTAAATTTATTTTAAATTAAATTTCTTTTCAACTTTACCCGTATTAAATGAGACTTCAAAAGACAGAAAATACAAGTCACATCTTGGCATTAATTACATGAGTACAATTGATAAATTTGCATTAATACTATATTATGGGCCAAATTTTTTTTTTTAGAATTATATTATTGACCGGAGCCACTATGCTTTTACATACAAGACACCATGGATAAGGATCCAGCCATCCAGGCACGACACAACTCTCTAAATTATACACGAACACTCTAAATTCTATCATGCCTCTCGTTGTTCATGTCCATGCTTCTCAGTTTCTTAGAATCAAGATGTACATTTTCTCTGTTTCACACAGTAGCTTATCAGCCAAATGGTAAATATGCAGCCATCAGATGCAAATAAGCAGCAGTGAAATTGCAATACTAAACACTTCAACTTGATTGCTCAATTTTCCAACACAAAAAATGTCTTACCTTGGGATCATTCCATAGGCACTTTAACAGATAATAAAATTCAATCATTAAACAAGCAATTCATTCCCGATCAGCTTTTACATGAAGCTCTTTTTATTTTATAGAACAGAAACCCCTTTTCAGCTCCAACCGTTCAGTTCAGTTCAAATTAAAATAGTGAGTTCCGTGAAGACAATAATGAAGGATTCACAGTAATCAAATACCTAAGGGTCATCATCCACGAGCTTAAATTCCTGCACCTCCTTCAAGTTCATCCATGGCTTCTCCAAAACCTTAGCCTCATAAACTTTTTTATTCCCACCGTCCGTTGCCTCCAGCGTGATGTGGTTCAAGGTACCAGCAACCACCTGATGCTTTGCGTTTATCACCCTCCCAAACTCCAGAAGCGCATTCTGCATAGACATTGCAAGTTTAATTAGGGAGAGGAAAAAATCAATTAGAAAAGGATAGAAAATTTACAATAAATGAAACTACCCCTTCTCAAATATTGGATATCCAGAATTCAATAATACATTACGAGCAAAATGCAAGATGATATTGGAATTTAATTCAAGTTCATCAAAATAACCATTAAAAAACAGCAAATCGAAAGGCGTAAACAGGTTATAGGTCGATCCAAAACAAAATTAACATCAAGGAAAGAAGTTTACACCTCAAATTCAACCTTCCTCCGATTTTCTCGGTAAACAAACAAAAGCGAAAGGAATGCCGATTTAAAAGCGAGGGAGATCGAAGAAGAAGAAGAAACCTCTTTTTTGTTGTGTTCGTCGACGGCGAAGCGAGCAAGATTGTCGATCTCGAGGCTGTTCTGGTTTGCTTCAACCTCACGAAGACCACCCAATGCTGCCATTTCACTTTACTCTCTTTTTCGATTCTTCGATCTCTTGCCTTGATATCCTTCTTTTCAGAGTCCTCTTTGCTTCCGCTTTTATATCGTTTCGTCGGTTAACATTGGCGCCATTGGAGGAGATCCTCTGTGGGTCCTCTCTATTTTGTAATCTTGACATGCCAACGTGTCACCAATCAAATAATTTCGTACGTTTGCCAGGGAGGATCAACCAATTACTCGTTGGATAGCTCAAGGCAGCGCATGAGACGATTGCGTCCTACCTTTGTATACCTTTCTTGTGGAAGGGTATTATAGTGCAATTAAAAAATTGGGAATATCATCTTGCAATTAATAATAGGGAATATCATCTTTTAAAAAATTATTTTATATTTATAAAAAAATTGTACTAATTTCTTTAAAAATATCGTTTTTAATTATTTACCTTGCATAAACTATCTTGGCATGATACCTTTTTAGCATACGTAATTAATAAGAATAGTCTGAAAAACAATTATATTATAGATTTTAAAAATAAAGTAAATTGATTTCTTACATTTACATTAAAATTAAAATTTAAGTCAAATTATTTATATTGATTAGAGTGAATTCACCAAATACACTTGTTTATGTTATTATTTATATTCATTAGAGTGAATTCACCAAATACACTTGTGTATGTTCACCTGTAAACTTATCTAGAGTTTGTTTGGTTTTACTTCCTAAAATTTAGATTTGGTTTCAAAATTTAGGTTTTATTCCAAAACATAGATTTTGTCCAAGTACTCATATTTTTTGGAAAAAGTTATTTTAGATACAGAACATCGGTTTAAAACCTAGGATTTATCTTATAATCTATAAAAACTATTTTCCAAAATCTATTCTTTAAAATTTAAATTTTACCTCGAAATTCGTAAAAACTATTTTTAAAAGAATTTCTATACGAACTCCTAGGAATATTAATAAATTTTTGTATTAACTTTTATATGTAAATTATTATTTGTAAATTTTCATATTACATTTGTAGAGGAGAAATTATCTCCAAATTATCATGTTATTTATTATTTCTCATAATTTCTTATCAATAAATCATATAATCGCAATCATTTTTGTACATTTGTGAATATATTATGTAAATAATATTATTTGATGAATTGTAACGTAATTAACCAATGATGTCATGCATGGAGATTGTGAACTCCAGACGCTAACGTAATTAACTGTCCCATCCTGCTCTCAAAAGGAATTCTAAACAAGACCCTTAGCTGATATGCTGTGGGATTATACACATGAATTCCGTCTGTTTTTGCTCGAGTCTTTGATTTACTTTTATTTGTGTGAATATAAGAAAGATAACTATTCTTCACTTCTTAAATATGAAGTCAATAACAACGCTAGGACTTATAATAATCAGTGTGAATTTGAATTGAAATTTAAGTTTAATTTTTTTATCATAACTCACACACCTATATATTATAACTTTTTTATCAAAATCAATGCAATTTTTCCATTTTTAATATTTTTTCAAAAAATCATTTAACCGTGCAAAATATGGATGATTTAATGTTACGTTGACTACAAAAAGAAGAGTAACAACATTATTTCGATTTTAAATCATTATTGTGGGTGTTTAGAAACGATTTTTTCTCCTTTTTTCCACGTTACACACAAGTCGAGACAAAATCCCTTTTACATACTTATCTTAACTTGCGTAAAATTACTTTTCCAACAATTTCAAAACATGCATATTATCTTTACAATTCTATAATTTTCTCTAAGAAACTTAGTTCTTTTGAGAATACTTTTAGTGCAAATAGCTAAATACGTACTTTTTAAACTAAACAACACAAAACCCTAAAGGTTTACAAATCTTGTGAGCCATGAGTTAAACTAATAGGGAAAAAAATCATACAAACCATAAGTTTAAGTGTTTAACCATTGAGATAAAATAAACTGACCATCAGTCTATATGAATGGAAAAAAAAAAAAACCAAAAGAGTTACTCCATATTCATGTCCGATCTCAAGAATATGGAATGTCTATGATGCAGAGGATTTGCTAGATGAAATCAACACTATGTCTTTAAAGTGCAAGATGGAGCAAGATTCTCAAAACGTGGTTGTAACATCTTGGAAAATTACTCTCGAGGCTTATAGGAAATTATGCTTGATCAATGAGAGACATTGATGTATTAGGTAATTGATCTTGATCATTAATTATGGTTTAGAGGTGTTAATTTTGGCTTTGAGGTTGCCTTTGTGGTGTAACTGAAAGCTTCTCATTTTGGGCCAGTTTGGGAACGCGACATAGAAGCGTTTTTACCATTTATAAAGTAAACGTATGAATGAGATTATTTCGTTTTTCGGAAAAACATTATTAAACGCACGTTCGACTTATTCAAATGTGATTCTAAATTTGGCCTTTGTGCCATTTTGCTGCGGTGGACATAAGAGAACGTGAGTGAAAGCTCATCTGTGTTGTTCGTTGTGGCAAGGCAACTGTAAATGACACAATTAAAGAAGGGTTTTGGGTTTCTATGTTGTTCGTTATGGTGAAGTGTTGCTCGTTGCAATGAACATCTCAGTTTCAAATTTTAGTGTTCTTTTTATGATGTTCGTCGTGGCGAACATATTGATTTCTTATTTTTTTTAGTTGAACCATCGTTGTCCAAAAATTAAAAGATAGGGAGAGGAAACTGAAGCAACTTTACCAGTGTTTGCTACTTTTGGCAACCTTGATTTTTTTTCTTCCTCTTAGTACCCATTTGGGAACGCGGTAGAGAGGTACTTTTACGCAAGTTGAGGTAAATATGTGAAGGAGATTATCTTGTTTTGCTGAAAAACATTGCTGAACTTGCGTTTGACTTTTCCAAACGCTCCAACAGACGAGCATTTAGTTTTTTTAGATTTTGAAATAGCTGAAGGTTAGAGTTTTGATGGATTTCCACTTGCGGAACATTTTAACCAAATCGTTTGAGTTTAAAAGGATTATATGGTTTATACTATTGATTTTTGACGAAGATGTAACTTGCACAGCTCTTGGGGCACATAGAGAAGATATTACACTTGTTTGGTTTGTACATTCAAATCACGTTATACGTAAATTGAGATAAAATTTCTTTCACATACTTATCTCAGAATCCGTAAAATCATTCTCCCAACGGATTTCCAAATACGCACATTAATCACATCCTTAGACATATTGTCTCCTCACTGTTTAATACTGGCACCTATTAGAAGATAGCAAAACTAGCCTATAGAGTCCCCTAACTTCCTTTGTTGGTTGGGTGCTTTACAAGCTTAAGCCATTGAACAACTGCTAAGTAATAACTAAATAGTGACATCACAATATCAATATATTATTTATTGATATTAGAGTCAATAATTACTAAATATTCTTTTTAATAAAATATCAAAATTGATAATTAATAACAAAATATTCCTACCTACAATCCTGCAATAACTAAACTAATAGACATTAATATGAAAATTATCATTACAAATATAAAATGCAAAAAGTGTTGCTTTGAATGCTAATTTTCTTTTTTAAAAAATGTAACCTGAATCACCCTTGAGTTACCATGACCCCGAGTCATCTTGTACCTTATACTGGTTACATGGTTGGGTCTGTACGGATTTAATAACTTTAGTAATATGAGAGTTATTCAAGATCAAACAATCTCCCCTGATATTATGATTCACAATGTTAATATATTCATTGAACACACTATTAATACTAAGCATACCCTTCAATTTTTTGGATAGTGATCATCACCTTCTTACCCGTTCTTTTGACTTGTAACATGATGTAAATATATTATTCCATCAATATATTTCCTTTTCGTTCAAAAATATGAGTGCCACATCATATCCGGATTATCCTTTTTCTAATCCATAAATATCAATTATAATTATAATGGGTTTCAAGGAGAGATAAATAATCAAAAGAAAATTTTAAATATAAAATTCAAAAAAAACAATAATATTTTTATTGAATAAAAATGAATAACATCGCGTCTCAAGAACAAGTAATTTTGGAATAGCACATGGGATCATAAAAAAAAATAGCATTAGCGGGTGGATACCCGCTCCACGGCCCGCATGGTTATCCCATTTTGGGCGGGTCATTTCCGCATGAACAATCACGAATCGCGTAAGGTCCGACCTTCCTGATGTTCTTCGCCTTGTCCAGTTAACAGGTGACAAAAAACAGTCAAACATTGAAGCTTCGCCTTCAGCTCCAATGGCTTCTCCAAATTCGGAGAGCGAGTCGGCTGCAAACAAAAACGTTCTCTATCTTTACTCCAACTATATCTGGAATCGTCTTCACGGTTTTTATGCGTTCTCCAGTTCTAATTTCATCGGTGCACTCTACAACCTTCGTAACATTGCTACTCGTTTCAGATCACCCAGACGTCGGGAATGCCTTCCTCTGCCATTTCCTTCTAGCTTGCTCGACTCTTCTTTGTATGACCATTTGACTTTCCCTTTTAGCTTTGTTTCGCCACCGGGATATTCGATAAGAGCGAATTTGGGAAGTGTCATGTTTTGGGTTGGTTTGGTTGGTTCTTTAACATGCATTGTAAATTACCTCTAAATTCAGTGTCTTTATTTGATGATGACATTTGCAGTTACTATGCTCTTTTTCTTATTGTTCTGGCTTTGGAGCTTCTAGCATAGATTAGTTGCCATGGATTTTGAATGATTTCAACCAATGAAATGTGCAAAACTTTATAATTACATGATACTGAATGATTTAAGGGGTTTCTTGCGGGAGAAAAAGGACTTGTTTCATTCCACTCAACCACTTCCACGCTGCCCACATTGAATTGAGTTCATAGAAAATTTATAAAAATATGAACTTAAACAATTTCGCGTGTCATTTCACTTCTTATATAATGAATATTCTGATTTAGAAGTTTGGTGCCTTTCAGGGTTATGAGTAAGCCATCCAGAGTGCATGATGTTCTGGAGGATATATTTGATCATGTTTTAAAAAATTTGCACAGTATTCAAAAGAATCTGCAGTTTTGGGAGTCCAAAGCGGAGGTTAGTTTTTTCTTCCCTTGCAGTGTGCACAGGTTGTAAACTCAATAATGTTTATTGCATGCACTGTAATAAGTCATTGTCAACTTTGTTGCTTCCTTGTTTTCGTATTCAGAGGTCAAACAGTAGTAAAGCATATTTCATGATTCTTGAGAGGGGTCCAACGGCTTTTATTGGTGAAACAATTCACTTATTGCGTGGGCGTGAAGCTTATAGTTCTTCCATACAGCAGTTGAGTCAATCTGCATCTGTTCACATTAACGAGAGAGTAACAGTTTTAAGTAGCTTAAGATCTTCACTTGCAACTTTCTTGGCTCAGGTTAGTAGTTTGCTTCATTCAGCTGTCAACTAGTTTGTGTTAATATCATAATAGTCTTACTGTCAACTATATTAATATTTCTTTCTTCCTCTGGTTTAGATTGACAATTCTATGAGATGCAGATAAAAATGGTTATGGATCAATGGTTTAACCAGTTTAATTCAGTCAACTCATGAATTTAATGCAGTTTGAATGTATTGTATAAACTGCCAGATGCATACTGGTGGTGTTAAAATGGATTATTTTGTGCTTCCTCATGGGTGTTCAATCATAAATGTCTCTGGTGATTTTCTTTTTTGGCCTGTCAGAGAGATTGGAGGGCTCATTTAGATTTTATGTATACTGTTGGTGGGATAATAGAAGGTGTTGATTGGTTTGGTGCAAGAGTATTCTATTAATTGAGAACAGCTCTTTTTTTTTCTAGGACAAAAATATGGTCAATCAATTATGAAAATTGTTGAACTCCTTGACGGAACGGTGCAGTTACCCTTGTGCAAAAATTATTTTCACCAAGCTAACGAAATATTTCTTTTCCTCTTGCTCTTGGTTAGCTATTGCCTTTAGTGTCTCTTTTCTCTCTCTTTTGTTCATTGGTCTTGGGAGGACCCTCTGACAATCTATTTTTTCTATTGATGCAATCTTGTATTAAATGGGGAATGAGAAAGAGAATTATGATTCAGGAACAACTATTAACAGACAATTTTTTTTATTAGGAAAAACAAAGATGGGAGATATTAGCTCTAAATAAGATTGGATATTTTTCTTTTCTTTTTTTCCCGCTCTCTTGCTTTTTTTTTTGGTATTTTGTATTTTTGGAGGAGTTCTTATTGTTATTATCTTATAAGAAAAGGTTGTCACTGAGCCATCTCCAAGCAATGCTTAATTTCATTCATTCTATAATGGGTTAATATAATTTTTGGTCCCCCATTTTGCATGAATTTTAGTTTTGGTCCCCCAAGTTTCAAACATATGGTTTTGATCTCTATAGTTTCATAAGGACTTGGATGTTTGATAGCGTTAAAAAGTGTAGGGACCAAAACCTCAACAGATTAGTTGAAAACCTCATAATTCAGTCTGCACAGGCTTCAATTAGTGCTCCTCACATGTGGGCATAATCACTTAGTTGAATTTAGTTTTTGGCACATAACATGATTTTATAAACAAAATAGTTTAAAACTATGCTGGGAACTCAACAGATAAGTTGAAAACCTACAATGAAAAATAAACAGATTCAATGTAATGCATATGAAATCAATTCTGTTCAAAGCTATCAATTTATTGATATTACATCAAATGTAAATTTCTAATTTGCTCTTAGGTTATCTTTCATATTATGTTTGAAAAATAATTTCAGGTTTATTTTGAAGTCAATAGAGTTGGAGAGGAGTTAGTAAGGGACCCAGAGCAGAGACTGCCCTCATTATTGGGTACAATTGATGATTTGTTTACAACATTAGAAGCATCTATCGGACATCTACATGCAAATCGTCAGGTTTGCTTGAACAGAATATCAGTTCCTCTTTTCTTGTTCCTTTCTTCTTTATTTTGTTTCATAGCAATTCTTGTATAAATGATTTGGTAATGTCAAATAAACTGAAGACAATTGTAGCTTGCATTCAGTTTTAGTACTGGTTTACAGACTGCTAGTTTCTTCTTGCAGAGTGATTCTTCTGTTGATGGGACCTATTCTTTTCCTCTGCTGTTTGAGAAGCTGCCGGAAATAAATCATGAGGGGTCTCAGTGGACAGATTGTGAAATTAGGGATGCTATCAATTCTGTTCATCGAAATTTACACAAGCTGGACAGTTATATATCCGTTCTTGTAAGAGTTTTTATCTCATGGAGGAGATGATTATCTTAACACTGCTATTACCTAAATGATTATGATTGCCAGAAAATTTGTTGTATTATTTATTCTGTTGTACTCCTTGGTCTAATAGCATGCACGCCTTTTGCAACTTTGTAACATGTCCTGATAATAACTTTTAACATGGAAGAAAACTGATAACTATTAAACCATAGTTTCTTATTGTGGTGAAAATTTATGAACCTTTCAATTTTTGCTACTCACTTAATTATCAATATTTATTTAAGTGACTGACATGCATGGCCTTGGAAAGAATAGAAGGGATTTATTGTCCTGGAAGACAATTCAATTCTTGTTACTCACTTAATTATCAATATTTATTTGTTTTATTTTTTGATCACTGCTAAGCTCATTATTATTTTTTTCATCTTTAAGCCTTACTTTCAAAGTTGATAACAACAAAATATTTTAATTCTGCACAAAAATGTTAGAGTGAAAAAGAAAGATTTTGGGGAATTATTTTCAATCCTAGTGCTTTTAAAAGATCAGTCTTTCTTCTTGAAAGTGATGTTATAGTAGAGTCTCAGGAACCACGAAGATTATTCTTGAATTGCATCAATAAAAATGTTTTGGATTAGACACTAGAAACCTCCATGTTTTCATTCCTCTGATGCCCTAGTTTTGTTAGAGGACTTTAGTCCATCCTGATGGGATCATGACGCCTAGTTGTTGTTCAGTGGCTATGGGGATTCACATTTTCCAGCTTGTGATATATAGGAATTCAATATCTTGTAGAGATTTAAACTTAAGCGACAGTTCAACTCTACTTTGCTCAGACAGTACATTATATGTTCTTGCTTTCACTTGGCATATACTAATTTGTTGGTAATGTAATCAAATTTTCAGATGCAATTCTCTAGTTGCCTTTTATTTTGGATATGAAATTCACTGGTTGTCTTTTGTTTCAGGTTACAAAACATAGAAAACCAAGGAAAATAACTCAGTATTGGATCCGCTATTCATGTGGTGCAGTTGGTTTGTCGGTTTGTTCTATCTGGCTCCTACAACATAGTAGATTGATGGGAAGTTCAGATATTGATAATTGGATTCAAGAAGCCAAGGATTTAACGACTGCATTTTACACAGAACGTGTTGAGCAACCGGTATATTTCGTTTTCTGTATTTCCTGATGGAGTGTGTGCGTGTGTCACGTTTGAGTCTATTCCAGTCTGTGAGACATATTAGTATAAAGGAAAAAAAGGTTGTGGCAATTTGAATTCATGATCTCCTTCAGAGAGGAGCTGTTTATATCATTTTCACATTAACCTTATATTTTGTGAAAAGTGTGATGTACTGTGCATTCTGAGTATTTGAAATTAAGGCAGTAGCCAGTAGAGAGGATGGCATCATAAAATAGGGCTAGAAATCATCTACTAGATAACATTGAATCCCATGGTTGATAGGCTTTGGAACTGACAGAAATGAGGAAAAATAATTTTAGTAATACTCATGATTGGAAGAAAGAAAAAAATCATTGCTGATTTTACTTTTGGCAGGCACAATTACCTTTGAATTCCAAGTAATAATATTCTAGAATCTTTCTAACTTGTAAGTACTTGTAACACTCAAATTGTCTTAAACTGTCTACAATAACCAAATAAAATCCGAGTAATCCCTGCAAATTTAAAACCAATACATTATTGGAACAGATTTTTGTGTCTCACATCAATACATTGTTAATTTGTATATTAAGTTCAATGCTGATGCAATAAGTATCCAGCTTTTGTCTATCAGAGATGAACTTTTTGAGACATTCAGGGAAAGGCATGGAAGTATAATGGCGCTAGAAGAGGTGCATTTAACTTCCGACTCACTACACAGGTTATTGTCTATAATCTCGATATCATCTAATTTTCCTATTTTTGAACTGAATAGAACTTGAATGTACAATGTATATGTTAATTATTTTATGCTATAGATTCTCCTTTAAGGATGTGTTTGATGAATTAGAGAGGATACTATCATCTTAACTAGAAATAAATTACCATGTGGTAATGAGTTACTTTTTGACGTAGGACTAGTAGCAACTAGCAAGCATATAGCAAAAGGGATAAGAGAAGGATGATAAAGGGGAGGGGAGAAGATAAGAATGTTCATAGAGAGTTTTATTAATAATTCAAAGAGGCTGCCTATCTATATTTGCCAAAGGCTTTACTTGTAGCCCAAATGATAGCATTTCATGGAAGACAATAGGGAGTTCCTAACCCCCCAAAAAAAAATCCTAAAACAATAACTTTTAATCTGTGTTTATGGATATTTTATATTTAAATTTTTATGATTCTGGAATTTTATTTTGGCAACCGTGATAATTTATTGCTAACAGAACAAATTAACCCCAATTGATTCCTGATAAAACACTCCTTATCTTATTTAAAATCATATTTTCAATATTTATGTAATTATCTTACCTAATCTATTTTCATACTAGATTGTTCTTAAAATTCACAAGACTTGGAAATTTTTCATTAAATGGTTCAATGTTATGTTAATAAATTTGCATTATAAGTAATTACTGCTATACTGACTTCAAGTTCTTGATTAATATGCATAATTTTACTTGTGCATACTTCATTCATACTGGGATGTGTGTGCCATCGAGTGTTCCATGAACCATGCTAAAAGGATGTGAAGTTATGTTAGGATGCCGTAATAAGTGTTAGGAAATTTTGATGCGAGCTTAGAGAATTTTGAAATGAGTTGACTTCTGATTATGTATTGCTAGAGAACTTTTTGGTAGCTTGGAAAATGGGAAAAAGAACATAAATCATAAACTAGTTGCAGTCAAAGATATTCTGCCATTTTCTTTGCTACTGAAAGTTAAAACGATAGACTTGGAGCTCACTCTTCCAATTCCATTCTTTGATATATAATGGTAGCTTTGGTGATCATTTTTAGAATAATAATCTTCCAGCTTTCTTATGTTCAATATTTGTTATTGGCCTCGTCGCATATTGATGAAATTGGGTTGTAAGAGATGGGATATGTTTTCAGTTGTACTCTTGATCCTGTCATCTATCTCTTAAAGGAATACTTTAAATTATACTTTGCAACTGTATTGTGTAAAACTTTGTATGCAGAATGTTATTGGCATTTAGTGAGCAGGTTAAAGGTGAGAAGTTCTCTGAAAACTCCTCAGATCAGGAAATGCTTGAAATAGTTATGTCTCGGTGAGTTTGGTTTTTTGTGCTATATTTAGAAGATACATTTGACAATTATCTTTGCTGTCAAGATATATCAAGTTAATTGTGAATTTGAATTTGAGGTTTGAATGTGGATTTATTGTCTATATGGGAGCAATTTTTTTTAATATTTTTATTCTAAAGATCAGTACTGTAGTTAAAAGAAATCTTTTATTTTAGCTGGATTTAGTACTGACATTAATGAAATTCAGGGGATTGAAAGAGCTACTCTGTAGATTTTTTCACGTAATTATCTGTCATTAATATTTGCTTTAAAGACATGTTTCTATGAAAAACCATTGGTTATTGCGAAAAACGTTTTTCTTCCCCTAATTTCAAATTCACTAACTTCAAAAAAAATTTAATTTCTAAACCTGAGTTTTTTTTTTTGCATGCGGGGAATTTTTTGATATGGTATATAGAGTCAATATATGAAGTTATGATTTTCCTCAAACATGGATGTTGATGAAGGATGAAGACAAGTATATTCAGAGTAATTATATTGATACCATCTTGCATTGTAGTCCTTTCCAAATTATATAGTAGAAAGTTAAGTTAGATTCTTCATTTATAGAATACAAGATGACCCCTTGGGTCCTCTTGCCATTCTGACTTCCTTGTCATAATAGTTTAATTCTTTTTTCTCTTTTTTAAATTTACTATCTGCGGAGGGTCCCTTGCCATAGGTTTTGTACTATATAACAAAATAATGAATAAAAATGTTGTTCTCTTTTGTTATTATTAAGGGGGAAAAAATGTCTCTCGAGTTAAGCATTCTTAATGTAAATGCAGGTATGAGAAGGAACTCACGCATCCGATTCAAAGCCTTCTTGGTGGAGAGCTGGCTCGGGCTTTACTTATTCAGGTAATGTCATTTATGTAATGTATGTAATTTATGTCCAAGTTCTTATTTGTCATTTTTGAATAACAGCATTTGCAATACATACAGGTTCAGAAGCTCAAACTAGATATTGAGACGTGAGTTTGACAAACCTTGTTCTCTGTGTGGATACCTTTTTCCTTTTAGTTTGATGAGATGATTTTATTTTTATTTTTTCCAATCAGGGCAATGCTTGAATTGAACCAAATACTACGGGCAAATGAAATTAACTTTGCAGTTCTTGCTGCATTACCTGCTTTTTTCCTTTCTCTCTTACTTGTCATGGTAGTACGTGCATGGTTCAAACAGGTGAATGTCCTCTTCTTGTTTATCGGTTCCCATGAAATCAAGAGCTTGTAGTTGATATCAGATATTGTAGCTCTGAATGAAGTTAATATACACTTTGATGTTAGCAAAATAAAGCATGATATTAAAGTCTGTATTGGACCCCAAAGCATGATGAAATTTTGTGCTACAAGATCGATGCGGGGCAAAAGCAAGCCATTTATTTTGAAACGGATTCTCCCAGTTATAGTTTCGGATGAGTTTGCAAAATACATCATATAACTAATTTAATTTGATGTGTTTAAGAGTTTTGATCTTTCTTCCACCTGCCACTCCATATCTCTGAAGACAGATTATTCATTATTGTTTAAATGACTTTATATTTCTTAAGAATTTTTAAATTCCTGGGGAGTTATTATTGTATGGCTAGAGTTATAATTTGAGGATCATATTAAGAATTTAGAGGAGTAATGTAGATTCATGAATTAGCCTTGTCAGGTAGTACTGGTGTTAGTTTAAGAGTTTGCGAATTCCCACCCCCACCCTGGCCTGAAAAATTTGATAATTTACTTGTATATATTGATTGATTGAGTCCCAAATCAAAGACCCACAAGTAATTCTTGAGAATTGAGATACTTGAGTAGTTTGATTCTTGCCCCATACATTATCTTTTTCTTTCTGTTTTTTTTTTCTTGTTTATTTGCGGGGGAGCTTTAAGTTCCTCTACCTAGCATGGGTCTTTATCATATGAATCATCATTTAGTATTGAATAATATATTTTGTTAGGTTTGATATTTTTGTTTTGTAAAAAAATAATCAGGACAAAAAAGCTGAGGGAAGAGGTAAAATTGCTCGGGTTCAAAGGAGGCTGCTTGTGGTAGAGGTTGAGGATAGGATTATGAAGTGCCAAAATTATGCTGAGAGAGGGATGGTAAGAACGTAACCCAACATATGATTGCTTCCTTTCCTTGAATTAGAATTCAAGCTCAAAATCATTCACATTATTAGCCCTCCTTTCCTTTCCTTTTTTTTTTTCTTTTTTGTGATGGCTTTATTTGCTTTCTTGGGAGTAGGAGGGGAGTTATTTTCAAGGTGCGCTTTAGTTAACTGAATGGCAATCATCATATAAAACATGCTAAAGTACTCCTGGTACCTAATCAAAGAGTTGATCTTAGTCGTAAAAGTAAGATCTATTTCTTGTAACTATAGGATCTAATTATAGGATCTTGGTCGTAAATGTAAATATATGACCTAATTATAGGATCTATTTCGAGTAATATAATATATGACTTAATATAGAATCTATTAGTACTCCCTCAACAATAATAAAGTAAGAGAGAGAAGGAATTATGGAAGATGATTAGAGTGTTTTAAAAAAATTGTCATATTGACTAACTTAATTAACATCTAAAAATCAAATCAAATGAGGTAAGTAGATCCTGCATTTAGGACCAGAAAGTATTAATCTTTCTTTGTTTTTTCTTAACAGGAGAAAGATGCACAATGCATGTTTGGATTAGTACTGTATAGCCTAAATCGCCTATGTCATTCTGTAAAGGGCCATGCAGAGGCTTCTGGTGAATGGCAACAGTAAGTGTTACTCTTATTATTTCTTTTCTTCCCCCTCTTTCCTTTAACATATGGGATGACTAACTTCTTTATATATGATATCGTTTGGAATCTCTATGATTGCATGCTTGGATGAAAAATAATGGACAAAAAGGAGTTAGGAAAGAGAGCTTTTCTTTGCGACATATTTCTTGATGTTTTTAGAGGAAATAAGAGGAGCTGTTTCTCTCTCTCTCTCTCTCTGTTTGGATGCTTTTGGAGGAGAAACTATCTATGAAGTATGGGATTGGGATCTCTCATATTTATCCTTCTCATTTTCTAATGAGAGTCCCATCTCCACCATTGGATTAAAAAAAATGAATGATTCGAATTTATTATTATAAACAGAAGTAAATAAATTTAAACTATTAAAATATGATCTATATTTAACTTCAATACATACAAAAAATTTATAAAATATTATAATAAGAATTTTATGAAATATCAAATTTAAATCATTGATTGTTTAATCTAAGGATGTAAATGTGATTATGAGGAAAAAAGGAGAAAGCAAAATGAGAGAATAAGCTTTCATAAAGTATTATTATTTTTTATTCATCAATATTGCATATCAATAAATTGTTGGGGTCAAAGTGTAAATTTGCTCCCTATATTTTCATTCAGGAGCAATGTTGCTGTAGGCGTTATTTTAGATTTAAATTTATTTCAGAAGTATTAAAATAGAACAATTGTTATCGTTTAGTGTTAAAAATATTAACAACCGATATTAAATTTTTTAATTGTCAACATTAGTTATAGGGATAAATTTACGCTTTAACCCTAAATTGTATCATCATAATAAATCATTTTCATGAATTTGGAAGTATATTATGCATCTAATATTAGTTGATGAATTGTGACATAATTAAGAATTGATTGTTATTATGGACAGCTTACGAGGGGATATAATTAATCTGGCAAATCCGAACATGCCAACTGAATACAAGCTAAAGGTGACATCACGCTTGGGGGTTCTGTATGATTGCCTACTTCCTGTATTAAGTCGCAAGTAATGCTACGTGCTTTGACGTTTCTTGCCTTTTCTTTTCTTTTTCTGTTAAATTGTAATTTCTTTCTCGATTAAGGCTCCGATTACAATTTTGAGACTTGGGAAGAAAAATTAAACATTTCTTATTACATCATTAGAACAATGACCAATCTTAAGACCATGTTACGGCTTGAAGGATCCATGCATATTCTGTTCTTTTGCGGGAAGAAGCAAATCTGGTTTGAAATGCATATGGGTGACATGGTGGTTGATGATTGATGGAGTTTGAGATTGTTTTCATTTCTAGGAAGTAGGAAGAGTGAACTTTTAGACACTATCAATCTTTATTTAGCAAATATTTTGCCATGACGTATTATTGGACAAATTTTTATGGACTAATACGTAATAATAAAAATGAATAACTTAATGATAGAAAAGGATTAATATAGTACTGATTTTTCTTTGAGAAACTATGTTCTTTCAAATAAATGGTTTATATTAGTTGTACATAAGCTCCATAATATCAAGGCAAACAAATAGTTTATATTAGTTCTACATAAACTCTTTGAAAGTAAATTGAGAATTCTGATGCTTCATGTTTTCAAAATGTTGTAGTGTTTGCTGAGTGCTGACTCTTCCTCAGTTAAAATTATTGTGCATGTTTAGGAAATATTTCTCCAACAATGCACAAAAGTCAAGACAAAAAGGCATTTTAAAATCCGTAAAAAGCATCTTGAAATCCATAATTCTTTTTGGATTTCATAAATTGTTTTTAAAATTCGTAAACTCCATTCTTTTAACGGATTCCTAAACAAATACATTGTTTAAGCTTTAAATTTTTTAAAGGTTAGATAGATGATGTACAACTAGTCCAAATTTTCCATGATTTTTAAACTTACTAGACCTCTTTTGTAGGTTAACCTTCCCATTACATTGCTCCTAAATAAAAATTTTCACAATAAATTTATACCCTATAAAAAATTACATGTGAACTCATCTATATTTAGTTAATTACAGTCAAATTTATTCCAACAATCGGGATGCAATGATTTTTAAACTTTTAAAGTATCATTACTTCTTAAAAATGTTAAAAACTCTCAAAGCAACTTTGTCTCTGGACAAAAGTTTTGGCAGCAAAATTGAACTTTTCAAGGTACTAATTGGATTTTCACACGCAGTAACAGTAAGAACAGCTTCATCAGGGGATGCGAATTCACTGCGAATGAAGACGACCGACATCAAACATATGGCTCCGCCGGTGAGAGCAATTAATCCACATGTGAACCTGACCACTTGAGGGAGACGCGACAATGAGACAGACCTCGGGCAATGTAAAAGGAAGAACAGGTACTCTTGCCTTCGCAGCAACTACCCTCTGCTGTCTTCGTTGAGAAATTTATGGCCTACCATTTAAAACGTACTGAAGTACTCATAGTCCTTGATATATGAATAATTATATGGTTAATGAAAAGGATGAAGGATTAATTATCAAGTTCATTACCGTTTGGTTAATGGTTACATTAAGATTTTAAGGATTCGAATCGCTTCAGCTTGCTCTTCGCTTAACATGGTGTTATTGGTAGCATCATATATTCTATTCATACCTTTTCCTTTTTCAATTTAACTTCTGTTCTGAACATCCCAATCTTTCAACAAAGCTTTCATGTGAACTGACCACTTGAGGGAGACGCGACAATGAGACAGAGCCTCGGGCAATGTAAAAGGAGGAACAGATACACTGCAATTATAGAGATGGCCTACCATATGAAAAATACACGTCCTTCTTGTCTTCCCCGCAACTACCCTCTTCTGTCTTCCCAGAACAGGTACAAGCACTTAAACGTCCTAAAGTACTCATAGTCCTTAATATATGAATAATTATATGATTAATGAAAAGGATGAAGGATGGTAATGATCAAGTTCTTGACCATTTGGCTAATGGTTACGTTAGAGTTTAAGGATTAGAATTGCTTCAACTTGCTCTTAGCTAAACATGGCGTTATCGGTAGCATCATATTCTATTCATACCTTTTCCTTTATCTTTTTCTTTTTCTTTTTCTTTTTCTGCCAAACTTTTCCTTTTTCAATTTAACTTCTGTTCACATCCCAATCTTTGAACAACTCTTTTATCAACGGTGGAGGAAGGGGGGATTGACCCTCAAGATTTATGATGACTCTATCATGTATATACTTTTTAATCTCGATTCTCCTCTTCGTTCCCTTCCCAACTCTGCCTTACTTCTTCTGTGCTAAGCCGATCAAGGTCTTGTTTCCGGTAATTAAAATCGTATGCACATTAATTGAGATACAACTCTTTCGATAGTTTAATTTTGTAGATCATAAATTACGTTAAAAAATAGTTTCTTGATCCCGTAAACATCAAACCTTCATGGGCACGACTGCGATGTAATGTATACTGTTCAGATTAATTTTTCGTTTTTAAAATCATTTTAATGTGTACGGAATCTAAGATGCTAATCATCTTTTGCTCATTGCTAATTTTTAACAGAAATTATTTAAAATTTATTAGTTGAAAATCTTACATCTCAATCATTATATTGTATTTGAAAGACGCAGATCTCACTGTAACGATAAATATT
>JANTPZ010091543.1:0-49442 GCA_025593235.1 Vachellia pachyceras
GTATGACTTTTTCTTAGGTGTTATCACATCGTTTTCCCCTAAATTTACTGCACTGCTTAATCTAACTCACTTGAATCTAAAATTAGTTCACATTTTTATTATGGTTAATATTTTAAATGAAATGAGATTTGAGATATTAAAATTATTATTTTTAAATTTTAGAAATCAAATATAAAAATATGGGTAATTGAAGATATTAAAGATTGGATTAACTATTGTGTATATCTATGCTTGTGCTTCTCATGTGAAAAATAGGGAAAATTACTACAAAATCTAAGGAATCGATTTCCAAATCATCCAATGCAATGATAAATTTCAATATAAAAAAAATGATAAATGGTTTATATTCTTTAAATCTTTTTATGAGGCACCAATTACAATATCTTGGATAGATAAAAAATTTTCAACCTTACCCCGTGTGAGTGTTATGGATTCCAAGCACTTCTCATTTGTCAATTGAACTTCTTGCTAGTTAATAGATTGTTTAGTTTCTCATCCTGAAATTTAAATTTAATTTTAAAATTTAAATTTAATTTTAAAATTTAAATTTTATTTTAAAATTTAGGTTTGATCCAAGTACTCAAATTTTTTAGAAAAGCTATTTTGAATATAAATACTCGGTTTTGACACCTAGATTTTGACAAAGTTATTTTTTTGTTAAATCACACCCTCTCTCATAATAAATTTTCTATTTCCTACTTTTTATTTCTTTCTCTTTTCCCTTTCCTACATACTTTTTGCCTCGAACTCCATAAAAGTTAATAACTTCCCAAACACAATGAGCCTGTTTGGGAACGTGGTAGATAAGTATTTTTACACAAGTCGAGATAAATACATGGAGAAGATTATCTCATTTTATAGAAAATACTGTTGAACATGCATTTAGCTTTTGGAAACGATATTCCAAACAAACTCAATATTTTAAAACCTAGGTTTTACCTCGGAATCCGTTAGAGCTATTCTAAAAATCTATTCTCCAAAATTTAAATTTTACCTCAAAATCCGTAAAAACTATTACGAAAAAGGGTTTACAAACAAGCCCTAAATCCATATTATCCAAATTCCCCAGGAAAACACTCTTACATTTTAAAAATTGATTGATCTATAAATAATTTTTTGAAGTGTTTATTTCTATTCCTGATATCTTAAAATGTTTTGTTAAGGCTACAAGCACTCAGTTATTATGTTTAAAAGCATGTATCAATTCATATCAGTAAATTAACATCTAGCCCAACCCCACGGTATCAATGTTATAATAGCAGCGTGCTGGGAATCCATTGATAATTTTAAGTAAATCAAAATAAATATGTAAAAAATTTATTTTAATTTATATGCAACATAAAGAAAGAAGAAGAAAAAAACTTCTCTAAACACATATAAGATCATTCCTTTACAGATCATCTTTCTAAGCTATTCATCTAAAAATGCTTGTTAGGAAAGCACTTAGAAAACCATTTGCGCGTGGGCTGAAAAACCCCTCTACGTGTTTGGAAACTCTGTATGGAGAAAAAAGTTTAGTTGGGAGAAAATAGTTTAAGATTTCTAAATGATTTTTTAGATTTCCATATGATTTTTATGAATTTTGAGATGATTTTTACGGATTTTATGATGGTTTTGTCTCAACTTACGTGTACCGTTTGGGGAACGAAGTTCCCAAACAAGCACTCTGACATCCACTGTATTTTTGTGCTGTTTAATTTATTATACCGTTTAGAAAAGTGGTAAAAAAATATTTTTATATAAATCGAGATAAATATGTGAAGGAGACTTAAGATTGCGTGCAAAAACGATGACAGAGAAGGATCAGATTTGGACCAAAAAAACGCCAAAAAACTGTTCTAATCTGGGCATGACATCGTTTCCATGGATATCCCATCTGTTTCCCACCTTCATCTTCCTGCATCATGTGTTTTTTTTAAATCCGAAGCTTACAAAAATTGAAACACCCGTAATAATAATTTTAAATCTAATAATTACATAATGTGTTTGTTTGATTTACATGTTCAAATCATATTACACGTAAGTTGAGATAAAACTCTTCTTATATATTTATCTCATAATATATAAAATCACTTTCGAGAAGATTTTCAAACACTGATATTTTATTGGACCGATCGTTGCTTCTCTGCACTTCCAGCCCAACAAAGACAAACTAAAAGAGATGTCACAGTGATTAAATAATCATTTCTTTAAATTATATCACATGTCAATTTAAAAAAAGAAAAATAGGCATTACTTGTTTAATATTTTGGCTTTAAATAAGCCTGGTTTACTTATTTTAATAAAATAACTAAATGCGTGTGTGTAAATTTGTTGGAAGAATGATTTTACGTAAGCTTGTTAAAGGAGTTTTATCTTAATTCATGTGAAACGTGATTTCAACGTGTTTACCAGACACACACGGGATAGGATCAAAGGTTTTTAAATCGCCATCTAACCAATTTCTATTTCATGGGTAAATAATATTGGCTAAGATATCCTAGTATTAATTTTTTCTGTATTTGTTATGCCAATAATTTTCTAACAAGTTTGATGCCTGGGATTAGAGCCAGTAATGCGGGTAGGACCACAGCCCGTCAAAATCTTAGCCAGCCCGCTAAGGTTGCAGGCTGATTTCAGTCCACCACCTAGAGCCCACGGGTTAACCCGCTTTTTATTTTTTAAAAAAAAAATAGGTTATATATATTTTTTTTTATCTCAATATTTTTTACAAAAAAAGTAATATTAAATTCTATTTTTAGAAAATTATTGAACACTTATTCATAGAATTTGAAAGAAAATATCATAAATATACAATCTTATAAAAACTGTGTAAAAAAAGAAAAAGAATTTATTTTTTATAAAAAAATCAAAAGTTGGCGGGTGGGGAAATCCCAACCCGCCACCTAGTGGGCTGGCCCGCATTCTCGGTACTACCTGGGATTCAACTAATTCTTGTCGCATGAAAACAAATTTTTTTTAATACGAGAAAATGGTTTTAGGAAATATCGGATTCGGCTAAATTAATCCAAGGTTTCTTCTTCTTCTTCAGAATCGTTAATTCAAGTTAAATAAATAAAAAAATGTAAATACACTTGTGTTTAGTCCTAAAAATGTAAATACAATTTTTTTTTCAGATTCGGCTGTTTTTGGAAAGAGGCAATACAACTGGAAGCGGGAAGGTGTGCCGACAGGCGCGAAGTCGATGGGTGGGGCCCTGCGATTTATGTAATTATAGCAAGCGGCTTCAGCGCGTTTCACGAGGACACGTGAATACCAATCACGTTATAAATAATCTCCCACTCTCGGGGTTAATTCTGTCATTTCAACCACCCCAACCTAAATGTTTCAATCTTTTTTTCCTCTAAGTATCGTATTTATTTATGTTAAAGTATACTTTTAATCCTTTATTTTTGTGTTTAATTTTATTTTAGTCATTTAAGTTTAAAAAGTACACTTTTAGTTCCCCAAACTTAACACTAGTGCAGGAAAACGGGCTGGCCCGCCCGCTTGGCCCTTTTGGCAGCCCGAACCCGTTTAGGTGGGCTGGCTAGCGCCACTTTTTTTTTTAATTTTTAATTTTTAATTTTTATTATTATATTATTAAAATTTTCTTTTAAAAAATAATACAACAAGTTTACATAAAATTTACCAAGTATATTTGATTTTTCGGAAGAAAAATACAATACATTTCTAAAAAAATATAATCAACAATGTTTACAATACAAAAACATAATACATAATCAACAATTTCCAAAGTAAGTATGCATTTAAGATGAATAATAAGGTCTAAAATAATATTTGAAGCTATTAAAACATTATCATCTTCCTATTAAAACTATAAAAGGTTTAATTTTTTAAAAAAATTTAAAAAAATAAAAAAGCGGGCTGGCCCGCCCGCCCTAGCAGCCGTTTGGCCCATTTTCATGCAGGCTGCCATCAGCCCGCCCTCAGCCCACGGGTTGGCGGGCTCAACCCGCGGGCTGAGCCCATTTTTCCAGCACTACTTAACACCGTTAGTTACTCTTAATGGAAATAACTGATTTATTAAATTTAATTAATAAATATACAATAAAACGTTAGTAAAGTATACTCCCATTTTAATTTAAATTTAATAATATAATAAAATTGATATTTTAAATTGTATAAAATAAAAAAATTAAAATAAAAATAACTATATTCAGTGATGAATCAGCAATTTCTGTTAGAAGAGATTAACGATGTTAAGTTTGAGGGACTGAATGTGTACTTTTTAAACTTAAAGGATTAAAGTGAAACTTAACGCAAATATAAGTGATCAAAATTATACTTTAACCATTTCTTTATTCAACCTCATTAGCTGTTATTTTAATGAACAAATGGCAGTATGCTTAGTGTGTGTTTGAGAAATCCATTAAGAGAAAAGAGTTATCCCATTCTGAGACGACTTTAAGGATTTCGAATTTTACGGATTTCAGGATGGTTTTTATGGATTTCGATATAATTTTTACAAATTTCAAGATAGTTTTATATTGACTTACGAAATAAATCCCATTTAAAAGTAATTGTACAATATAAATTTTTAAATTATACAACTAAACTTCCATTATGGTTTTAGTAACAATTTAATGGTGGGTCTGAACTCTAACCTGTGGCAAAGGACCTTTTATTTATTTATTTTTTGGAAAAAATAAAAGCATCCGACAGATGTGGTAGCGGAGACAGGTGGCATAAATCATAAATGACGTCTTACCAACCAAATACGAGTAATTCGTGATTCACACATTTAATAAATAATTAATTGTATACACTAATCTTTATTTACTTTTAAATGGCACGCACGCCTAAAACAAGTCACTCCTCTATAATAATAATATTAAAACGTTAAGTATGGTACTATTGGTCAATGGTATAGTTGTATTAATTAATCAGACCACATGCAAAAGGAACAGCATTCCCTAATGCCACCTTCATTTTTTTTTTTTAATGTGACAACATGCATTTAGGACAACACATCCTTGAATTTATATCTAATGCTTCGAGTCTCGCTTCTTGATCAAAGAAAAAAATTAAATTATTTATAAATAAAGTCAATAAATTTATAAGAGTCAATTAATTATAGTCCACGAGCTTGTTGGGATTCCAATTTGTAAATTTTAAAGGTATGTTATTCGATGAAAGGGGCAAAAAAAAAAGTTATTCTATGAAAAACGTGTACACATTATTAACGACGGCACCTATGTGATGTTTGTTTATGAAAAAGGAACATTGTCCATTATTCTTTTGACTACATTAAAAAAATGTAAATATGTTACATTATAAATAAGTTTAACGTGGATCTAATACTCTGAAATATTTTAACAACCTCAACAGCCCTTCATTTACAACCTCAGAAGCCTTCATTTACAACATCAACAGCTTTAAGACTATTTTGTAATTTTGTAAATATTTAGAACCATTTTGTAATTAAGTGTCTTACTTAGGACTTGCTTATCATTTTCCCAAATATATATATAAACACACATAGGATGTACATGATTCAAATAAAAAGGCCAATATGAATGACCTTACAAGAGTGACATGATAGTTTTTTGTATAAATGGAAAATTACATTTTAACCTTGACCCGAGTGCCTCATGGTTGACCTCTCCAATTGCATTCTTCCAATAATTAACCTCTTCTTCAACAACTCTAGTCTCCCTCAATCGTAATTTTAATTTTTAATTAATCTCATTTTGCCTTTTATCAGGAAAAAAAAAATGCCTCATGGTGACTTTCGTTGGTCTTTCTCAGTAGTAATGGTGATGTTCACACCACAATATATAAATATAATCCATCCAAACCAAAATATTCCATCGATTCCCAGTGTGAAACCCAACACAAATGTGAAACCATATATATCCTCCTCCTTCTTGTTTTTCTTTGAAAAAAACACAGACACAGACAAGATATTTTGTTTTTATCTGGGGACACATATTTTGGTTAAGAATAAATTGTGGACGCATACACATATATCGTTTTCATATAGTAGAAATCATCTGTCTATATTGTTATGCCACGCATATTAAGCTAAAAATGTGACTTAAAAGCTCTGGGTCGTTTTTCTTTTGTTTTTTTTTAGCTTACGTTTCTTAGTTGTTAACTTATTGCTGGATCTATTTAGGAATGCGGTAAAAAATATTTTCACGTAAATTGTGATTATATCTTGGGGGATTAGTGATAATATTAAAAGATATTGAAAAAGTACGAGACCTTAAAGCAATGTCTAGTTTAATCAACTAAAGAGAAAGATTTCAAGTTTCTTAATGAAATTCAAATTGGTACTATTGAATTATATATTAGCAAGAACAATTCATCATTCAGCCTTTTCATTAATAAATGGCATTTTGATTAGCTGGTTGCTCCTTTAGCGTGTTTATTTTTTTTTTAACTCCTTTTGCGTTTTGATGAGCAGTCAATAAATAATCTCTTTTTACAAAAATTACTTGGGGGGAGATAATCTAATTACTGCTCCTTAATATACAATTCAATTGGATGGTTTATATTGTTTCTAAACACAATACTCTTTATCATATCGACCATTTTTTTTAATTAACCATATTCATATTCTCTCAACAATAATCAATTAGGAAAATAGGGAAATTAAGGAAGATGAGTAATGTGTACTTAAAAAACATGTTATATTAATCAACTTGGTCGACTAACTTCTTTAACCTAATCAAACTAATTAATTATAACATACATTAAGCACCGTAAGAGTATATTTTCTATCAGGGGTTTTAATCCTATCAAATCTGAGCAATGACAAGGGTAGTTCTCCCAATGCATTTTCTGCGTTTACATGAGCATGAACTCAAGAGCTCGTGCTTAAGTTCGCAAAGGCTATTCCACTATCAAATTGGTTGAATATATTTTTACCACCTCCGATCTTTATTACTAGTAAAAAACTCGATTGGTTTTTTAGGAGATTGAAAATGTTAAATATTATAAAATGCATTATGCAACATTTATATGTATTAGTATGTTATATGTCAATTTATAAGTCAGTCAAATTAGATTTCTTAATATCTAAAAAAGTTAACTAATTTTTATAATAAAAATCATGGGTTGCTATTAATGATAAAGAGATATAAATAATATCATAATTAAGTATGGTATGTGTTTGGTGTGTGTGAAGTGAAAGTGCAGTGCAACTAATTGTATTGAATTGAATGAGGGGACAAAAAGTCATACAAGAAACGTGGTACTATATTTGTGATGGGCATCGTCAAACCAAGGAGAAAGTTCCCCATCATTCATGCTACTTTGTTTGAAAAATAACAAAATAAATATTTACAATTTATTTTTAATTGTAAATATTTATTCAAAACATTTCAAATTCAGTAGTCTTAAATTTATACAAGGCAATTACAGTTAAAATGTGATTATTAGTTTGTATGTAATTTCAGTCAATATTTACCAATTATTTTTCAAAAAAATTATTTCTCTAATCACAAATGGATATATAACATATTTTTATGTGGATTAACAGGTAAATAATAATATTTTAAAAATGGATGAATAATCAAGTATGATAAAAGAATTTGACATATTGAATAAACAATTTAAAAGCATTTTTTTATAATCTAAATGCCATTCTTTATCACACGACACATTCTCATACAAAATAGTTGATAAGGCTTTTCTTCTTCTTCTAAATAAAATCAATCAATTGATATCTAAAAGCCTAATTCCATTGTTGTTGGAGAATAGCTTATGGTAAAAAAAAAATGAGAAAAACGATTTTAAATAATAAATTAAAAAACAACTTCTAAAAAATTAGAAAAATAGTTTTTTTTTAGAAAACCACAATTTCCACCCTAAATCATGGGTTTCTTGTTAAAAATAGATTTTTAAAGAATGTTCGGGTATCTAATCATTTATTTATCACTCAACATTCCTAATGTCGCAAGTTAAGAGAGGTCTGAAAAAATTCGCATTAACAAAGAAAATTTAACAATTTTTATTTGTAAGTCAAGATTTCATGTTTACAATATATGAAAAAAAAATGAAATTTCTTAGAATCTCTCAAAATTTAGTTTTCTTACGCAGGACTAATGTTATTTTTTTTTCTATTCTTGTTCCCTGAATATATATGGGAAATACCCTTCTTATTTTGAAAAGTCTCCAATGAATTATTCAGGTAAAGCAACTCAAGCAACCTATCTTCAAAATGAAGTTCTTTTTTTTTTTGCTTTTTCTTTAATTTATAAACATAATCTTTTTTTTTTAAAATAAAAGGTCTTCCAAATTATACCTGTCCCCATTCAGCATGTACAAAGGATGGTCCAAGTTCCAAAAATATAAGATGGGCTTAATTTCATAATCCACTCCCCTTTCCCATTTCGGGCCCATTTTCAATAGTTTTCCCTCTGCCGTCGTGAGGACTCCTTTGGTAGGCGATCTCGTAAGTCCCTTGTAAGTGCTCAAAGAGCCCTGGAGCCAGGCCCTGGCCTTGGTGGGGGACCGGTGCCGAACCCACCTAAACTTGTTTGTACCAAAAAAAAAAAGTTTGCAACATCAGCGTTATTAAAAATAAAAATAAAAAGTTTGCAACCAATATGCGTTGAGTATGGCAGAACAAGTTGGTCCACTGTGTAACCCCTAAACAATTTAACCATATGTTATATTTAAAATGAATTAAAGAATAAATAATCATTTTTGATACCATTTGTAATTTCAAACAAACTATACATTTAAATAGAATTACTTATTAATCATTAAGGTCCAGGCACAAAATTTGTAGGTGAGACACCCAGCCCACAAACCATTTACAATATCATTCCGACTTAAAACATAAAACTCGCTCACAAGTTACCATTAGAAGTCACAAAAACAAGAACAATTATTAGTAATCCCATCAACCATATAGATTCATATATATTTCTCAAATCAATACTTAATATCTAAGACAATTTATTAAAAGATATAATTTCACAACATAATCATAAAAGTATAATTGAACTGTGCAAGCCATATAAGTTTGGCAATATACATTTCTCCTTATTAAACCTACAGTGATAACTACTATCAAACTGTTGGCTCCTTATCTTCACGCCTCGAATCACTAAGTTCCTCTCCTAAAAAAATATATCGATTGGGTGAGCCATAAAGTCTCAATAACCAATAATCAATTCATAGAATATACAATACGTGATTATAAGTTAGTGAAGCAGTGTTAATATACAATATTCAAACAAAATAATGTTTTCAATTCAATAATCCGAATGTACAAGTGATTCCTCCAACCTACCCCTCCGTATTACTCCTGACCTCCCACCTGGGTCTAGGCTAGTCCCACACTTGAATGTGAGTCATAATAAGCCTCCCTCCTTGGTCTAGGCCGACTTCCCACCTGAGTGTGAGTCACAATACAGCCAACCACTATGATCAGCAGTGAGGCAACCGCAGATACATTCACAATACATTACACAAGTCCCATCATCACAATACCACCCAATTACTTCCATACACCTAATATGTCAATTCCCCACAAATGCATAAATTCACAATATGTTACAGATAAAGATAAATTATGAATAGCTCATCAAACATATCCATAAGCAAAACATATTCTTTATATATATAAAGAAAATACTTGCCAGTTCACTAAAATTGAACATATAAAAATAGAGATGAGATTCATAATACATAATTAAAGTATCAAAAATACCTTACAATTCATGCAATCATATAAAATGAATTAACATCGGTTACCTCAACTCCAGGATACTTGTAAGCTCAAGCCACAAAAGCACCAACCATACTCAAATCAATCTACATAGTGATATGGATGCAAATTTAATACATATAAATTAATTAATTAACTTGTTTATATCTATTTAAAGTCTTACAATAATTATTTAGGATTCATACTCCTTAGTAGACTCTCAACTATTTAGTCTACCCAAATCAATCATTTCCATGAATCCAAAGATTTAATTAATTCACGAGTCAATTTCGATTACACAATTCCCAATTAAAAGTTTAGGGTTTTCAACATAAAACTATTAAATCATATATACTCTTAATCTTTTCAACATGATAAGTTGATTAACACTTCAAAAATAATTTCAATAAAACTTATAAATCATTCAACCCCAAATCTAATATGTGCAAACCTCCTATGTAGAATAAATTATGAACTGTTTCAATTGAATAATTACTGTAAATTCTAACAGTCAAATCATAGATTCAAAGGAAGGAAACTTAACAATTATTTCCCCTTTACATTTCATTAGACAATTATTGATAAAACTCAATCTTTATTCTAAATCATAATCTTAAATTTTTATCTGATCAGAATGATAGTACTACCGTTAGAAAGAGAAAATTAATTAAAAAAATTTTTATAAAAGAAATTAATTGAAAGAGGGTAATTTTGATTACCTTCTCCAAACAAACTCCTACTCACAAGAAAAGCAGTGACGCCGTCAGGGAAGGAAAGGGAAGAGAAGGAAATGCGGGTGACCAAATAGTTCAAAATATATATATATATATATACACACACACCATGACGCGTTGCAACCCCTTTCCTTCTCTCTCTGTTTTTTTTTTTGGTTTATTTAATGTGTATATATATCTTAATACTTGAAGCAAGCAAGCACAGCGACTCGCCCCTTCTTTCTATTATTTTTATTTTCATTTTTTTATAATATACCTATATATTTATATGTGTCATTAAGAGCCACTTGCCCTTTACATATATTATATTTTTTATTAAATTATTTTTTAATTATTTAAGATTTTCTTTGATTTATAAGCATCACATTATTACAGATTTTTTTGACTCAACTGATTATATAACAAATTATATTTAAAAAAAATATTAATTTTAAATAACAATTAAATTTTCTAAATAAATAATTATTTCTCAATGATAATTAAATCCTCTAAATAAAAATTTAGGATGTTACACACTGCAATATGGTGAAACAAGCTTTGAATCTTAATAGGTAGAAGTGGCCCATTAAATACTTGATAATGCATCAAACAAAATTAATTTTAGTAGAAGATAATGTTCTTTTTTTGTCCAAATTGTTGTAGTGGAAGTAAAGTTTCGATGTATATAAAAAAGAAATCAAATATAATAATTCCAACCCAATCAAAAAAATATAACAATTCCAAAAAAGTGTAGGAGATTTGTTTTTTTTTTGATAAAGGAAGAGAGCACAAAGGCTCAAATAAAAAAGGAAAAAGCTACATTAAGGGGGAATCTAATCCCAACATGTCTTCCACGCACAGCTCCCTCAAGTGAGGAGAACATGAGCTGTAAATCCCTGATGAAGATATTCCTTCCTTGGCAAGTGCATCAGCGAGCTTGTTTTGTTCCCTTGGAATGGAGACAAGTGACAAAGTCCATTCCCTTCTCATCATATCCTTAATAGCAGAAATTAGCATTCCTCCATCCACGTTACTATCTTCAGCGTGAATCATTTCCACCAGCATACGAGCATCAGATTCAATAATCAGTTTCTTAAATCCCCTCTCATGTGCCAGCTGCAGACCCCTATACAAGGCCCATTCCTCAGCAATATGAGGCTGGCACTGACCTATAGCTCTTCTAAATCCCATAATCCAATTACCCGTGTGATCTCTAAATACTCCCCCACAGCCAGCATACAGAGATGATCCTGAAACAGCTCCATCAACATTAAGCTTGATCCACCCATAATCAGGGGGTTTCCACCTTCTATTCCCAGAATACCACAGATCCGAGGAAATATCTAATAACTCATTAAGTTGCACATAAAATTTCCAAGACAGCTTCACAGCAGTAAACGGGTCCACCGGCTTAGTGAAGTTACTATCAAATAGCTCCCTATTGTGAAATGTAAATGATCTGGTATTCTTTATAAAATGAAAATATCTAAAACAAAGCATATATATTAAATAAAGTAACAACACTAAAAGTGCAGTTACTAGTTACTAGCTTTACCACGGGCCTAACCCGCATTACTGGTTCTACTCGTATCGTATATCGGTGGTGTTGAATGTACCATGCGATGTTGCATCAAATCTAAAGGCATTTTGCAAATACCGAAATACTATTTTGATTTCCCAATATAAAAATTCGTTGGCTTTTTCTGTAAAGATTAATAAAGTTAAACAATACTTAAAGTATGTATATTTATTATTTTCCAAACTAATTTATGTAACTTATACTAATGTTTAATATAACAAACATATAAATAAATATTTTAAAAGAATGTATTTAACTTTCTTATTCTCTTAAAAAAATTAACTGAATTAAGGTAAATATCAAACAATCAACAAGAATTTTGCAACGGGCACCTAGGTTCACCATTATCGGCGTTGGGCTCAGTTAGTTTGCATTATTTTGCTTGATGATATGTAATTCTTACATTTAACATTATCAGCGCATTTGATGTATTGTGATACCTTTTCGTTATTTCATAGATCAAAGTTAGTGTGTGCACTACATGCGACAAAGAATTTTTTTTCCCCAAATCCAAAAAGCCTTTTTCTTTAGTGATTATGGGGGTTTGCCAAGCAAGCTTAAAAACAAAAGGAGACATGAATACATTAAGGAGTTTGGCCCCAAAATATTGCCTGGTACTTGCTGAGCAAGATCGAGCTAAATCACAAAGTTGTGGTTTCGCGGGAGGACCAAGTTGTGAGTAAATCGAATAAAATGAAGTTCTAGACAGAAAGAAGAAAAGGAACAGGTAACATATAATTTCCACACAAGAGCTAGTGTAAATATTCCAACTTTTACTAAAAAATTGCTTCCTTGTAACTTATTACCAAGGCATCGGTTGACTTGAATGATTTAGAAAGCAGATACTTTGACACATTAGTTAGATAACAAGGAGTGGTTCAGAGTATCATCAAATTCCATGGTCATTTTCCACCTCCTAAATAGAGAGCGAAACATGGTTCTAGCAGTGAACAAGTCATTTGGGATCTGAGTCCTCATTTTGTTGTCCAAAACGACGCCTGAACTTGGCAATCTGACCCAAACTCTCAGCCATTTGACGTTTAGCCCGGAAGTGGTAGACTTTGCCAACAGGGTGTATCTTCGTCATCATTACATGCATCAACCTGCCACTTTGGGTTACATAAGATATCCACTGCATCTGTGGGTGCAACCCCTTCTTCATCTTATTCCAATCTGCACACAAACAAATTCAGATCCATGCTAAATCCACATAAACTCTCACATCACAATCCTCACCACAATTACAGGTGAAAAGAAGCCATAACAAGTATTTTCCTCCAACTTAATCCTCCATTAATTAAACAAGTCTTTCAATATTGCATTTCACTCCATCTTCATCGACCAATTACTGAAAAACTTGACCAAATATAGATACTTATCAGCTCACAGCTGGTGCACACTCAATCTACAACAAAAAATTCCAATTAAATATCCTAATAACCTGAAATTCAGAAGTTTTGTATACCGAAAGTTTGCCAATTGAAACCTAATTTCATGGAATTGCTCATTTCTTGTGCTGATATGAATAAATTAGCGCTATGTATGGTGAAACTTTGCAATTAATCTTATCCACACGTCAGTTGCTAATGAACATGCATCAAACGCTTGAAAGACCATTCAGAAGACAGCCGTGAGTCATGCAGGAAGGTAACACCTTCACTCAAGTAGATTCAATTATTCAAATCAGAAACCAGAGTACTTAATTTTTTATGCTAAAGCCAGCAGCAAAGCATATGAAAATTTCCCTCAAAGCATAAATAAAATCTACAAGCAAAGCATAATCCCAGACTTATGTTACAGAATTTATCAGAACCCAAAACCTAAACACGCATGAGCAACAAGGGATACTGTTTTGACATTCAAATAGAGATGCTCAGATGCACCATGAGTCAAATTTGTGCAACAATTTAACAAATCAGAACTTTACAATACAAAGCATGAAACTGATTACAGAATTACGACAGCCAAGATAAATGGAAGAATCACAGATTATAAAAGGCTAGAACATTACAAGACTAGTCTATTCCCAAAAACTGAGTCTTCCTTCAAGTGAATTAGGCCTCCTCTTTGTTTGCTTACCTCTTTCTCTTCGACGATGGCGAGATACTAGATGATAGATGTGAGACTAGTTCGTAGTTACCGCAGCTAATGGAGCCCGAAGACGCAGAGCGGAGTGAGAAGGAGAGGCACGTGCGAAAGAGGGTAGCGTCCAGCCCTAATCTCATAGATCTACAAAAATGCCATTAAGGAAACAATAAAACAGCAATTTCCGCCTTCTTTTGGGCACTTGGCACTTGGCAGAGACGGGTGACGGTTAGAATGGGGAATGACTAATGACCAATATGTTTTTAAAACCAGAAAATAAAAAGAAAATTACAGTGAGTTGTTGAGAAAATTAATATAAAGTTTTACAAAAAAAGATTTGACAATTAATTTTTTTTAATAACAATTGAACAGTATAAATCCACTTGAATTTATCATTACATGCTTCTAGGGCTTTTTGCGATTATATCCCTTATTTTTGACCTTATTACAACCGCCCCAAGTTGTTTCCATTTCCTTACTTTTAAAAACAAATTAAACAATTTTGAAATTTACTTAAATGCAACGATGATCTTTTAATTAATAATCTATCAACAGATCTCATCTACAATAAAATACAATAATGTCATTTTATTTATTTAGTCGATCCCACCTAGTAGGATTAAGACTTTGTTGTTGTTAACTTCTTGTTGTTGTAAAGTTCCACTTAAACAAGGTTTTTCCCTTGTTCCTTTTTTGAAAAAAAGGAAATTAAAAGGGCTCATGAACAAAAGCTTCACAAAATAATCTCCCTTTTGAAGAAAATCTCCTAGAAAACGAACATGACCATACTTGTTATTTCGTTAAGAATAATATCACTTGTGGTGGTGGGTGGTGACCATGGTTCAAAGGTTTAGTGGCCTCAGTGAGTGAGGCAGACATTCTTGCAACTTTGAGCCAGAGTTTTAGAACAAGAACCCTATCACCATAGTCACGTGTTAGGAGTGAAACCCCAACTCTGGCAAAACCTTGAATCAACTTTACTTGCTACCTAGCATCAGACCATCACAGGTAGCTTCTCTTTTTGGATCTGCCGAATTATCAACACCTAGTTGGACCCATCTCCCTTGTGAGAGAGTCCATCTGGATTGAGTTTCTCTGCGGATGAGACCTAAACAAAGAAATAATAAAATGAAAAAGCTAAACTAATAGACAAAATTTTAGTCCCTCTAATCAAGTAAAGATTCCTTCAAGTGATGAGTGAGGGAATCTAAACTGGGAAACTAACAGATATGCGTTGAGGGCTTCAGATGATGGTAACAAAAGCATTTGCTCAAGAAAAGGAATCAACCTGTATTGTATTCATTCGGACTAATATCACAATGAAGAATATTTAGCAACGTTCAATCCTCCTACTCCCTACAATTACATCTAAACAGTTACCAAAGCAAGAAAAATGTAAGAGAGAATGAGAGTGTGTGAGAAAAATAGCCGCTTTAATATTTGCGGACAGAAAGAGGGACGGATGTGAGGGTAGGGTTGCTTCACTAGTCAAAGTCCAGGAACTCCATCCTCCTCCTCATTGTTCCCTTCAGATCAGTAGCCTCCCTTTCTGCTTTTTGTGACTGCAAATTCACATTCAAATAATTTTATAGGCTGCCATGGAAAATATTTTTATACCATTAAAAAATCCGTTAGTCCAGCCTCTCATCACAGGTATCCAAACCACAAAACTGAAAGAAATGAGGCCCAAATTGATTTGTTGCATGAAAAAACCAAACTAGCAGGTTTAATTTTCAGTTTGAGCTAAGACTGGTTCAATCATTACCTTTTATACACAGAATAAACGTTTGATGGTATGGGCACAAGCTTCATTTTAAAAATTAAGCAAATATTCAAATTCAAATCACCCAAAGTTGCAACAATCCATGTAATTTAGATAAAAATAAAATTAAAAAGAAACAAATCAAAACCAATTAAAAACAAAACCAAATCAAACAACGCCTACGAATACCCTTACATCAGGATAGGTAGTATAAATCCACTCTGCAATGACAATGGAGGTCACTGTGGAGGAAATAATTCGCAAACGAGAAGTGGACACAAAGAATGCCTATAAAATAGAGGTGCACCAATATAGGACCATTACCCTTCTAATTTCTGCAGCTGAAACAAGTGTCATATGCGGGGGAAGTTCCTCTTTTTCCAAGTCCTAAAAGTGGGAAGAAAATTCTTTCTGAAATTGATGTTGAGAAGTACAAAATTTGCAACCAAAGGAATCCAATCAGCAATCATACCAGCTCACCAATCAAAACAACATTCTCCCCACGGATTACATAGAGACCCAAAGGGATATCGCAATAAAGGTCACCAACAATAACCCGCTCACAGGCACCCTCAAGAACAGCATTAGCTGCATATCATTAATTTGAATATTTAGCTGATTACTATGTACTTTGTCAAAACTTACAAAATAGGAGGAAAGAAGGTTACCAAATTGATCAAAAGAGCGAAGTGTTCCCAGTAGCTTTCTACCATCTCTCAGTAATAAAAGAAGTTTCTCTACAACAACAAAACAGCATCAGACCATTCAAAACTGTGTAGAAAACCAAAAAAAAAAAACTTCAGATTCACCCACATTGTAAACCACTCCCCCCCCCCCCCAAAAAAAAAAAAACCACCGGAGGGGAAAACAACAAATATTGACAATCATGACTGGAATTTATTTCTTTCAGAACAATCTATAGATAAAAATTCCTTGCATGAGAAAGAGGCACTGTTAGATGTAGGTTATTCATACAGCTCCAAAGGAATCAAGATTTCTCCTTAAAACCATTTTAATCTCTACAGTTATCAATGAGTTACCACAAAGACTGGCAGTGTGAGGTCAAACAACAAAAGAATAATATTATGAGAGGCTTATGTTCATCCTGCTTTAGCAGTAGCAATGGGGATTATGGGATCCCGGAGGAAGGACACCAATGGCAATGGATGATGATAGAAATAGATCAAATATTGGACTTTATACCTAAGTTACCATGTTACCCTGCAAGGCATACATGTTGGCTCGCAGTATGTCCTTCTTCTTTGGTTTCTATACCATTAAGGCTCTTCCAATGTAAGTAATGCCTCTCATAACTTTCACTTCTCAGAATTAGCAGCAGACAATTATCAAAATTTCTCTGAATCTTAAACTATCCGCAGGAAGCATCAAAATCATGCACTTAACCAGATAGAATCAACACTAACATGCATAAAATGAGCCCCAATCATCTACTAGTGCCCTCTTCCCCAACAAACTGTTATGATTAAGAAAATAGTCAAGGATTCACAATATTAAAGTCGAGAATTGTTGATAAAATCTGAAACAAGGCTTCGCAGATGATTGAAAATCTTGGACCAAATAAATTTGTGGGCAGTAGCCGTAACGCAACTTCCAACCTTGATAACCCGATCAAGAAATGAAAAGTCCAGCACTATAATCCAAAATATAGAGCATTTGAATGTAATACGAAATATCGTACGGAATCTGATTGGATTAGCGGACCCGATATGACTCGGTTATACTTTTTAAACTACGCTTTTTCAAACAATCTTTCGAATGTATATCAACCATAGAGAATAGATAAAGACCACTCACTGTCAAGATAGCTAGCGAGTGAAGTAGAAAGGTAGATATCCTCAGGGCCTGCCCAGGCCATTGTTGAGCTCAAGCTTTTTTGGTATCTCAAAAACCACCGAAAACCTCCCCAGAAACCACACCAATGGCATTGGCAGCACCAACTCGACTCTGAACTCTGAAGCCTCCAAACACTCGAGAAAATGAAAACCCCAATTCTAGAACCACCACCAGAAAAGGAACAATAATAAAAAAAAAGAAATAAAAAGAAAAACTTAACTTTCGGCAACCTAATAGAAAGAAACTGCTTCAAGTTTCCGATCGAATCACAAAAGAATGAATAATGATTGGGGGGCCAAAAAAATGGAACTGGGTCGTTTGGTGAAAAAAATTATAAAAGCCCTCAGATCCAATCGTAAGGTAATAGTTTTTTTTTTGTTTACTATTTATTTTGTTTCTGGTCAATGCACTGCTAGAGATTGGAGGAAGAATTTTCTTAGAAAGGAAGAGACATTTTAAGAGGGAAGCGCGAGAAAAGGCCGGAAAATATGGAAGGAAAAAATTGAGCTAGCTTGCTTAATTTCTAGGGTATGGACATGATGGGCTTGTTTGAATAGCCCGTTGGGAGAACGGACACAGATTACGAAGTAAATATGTGAGAAGAATTTTGTCTCGGTAAATGTAGGAATGGATTTTGGTTGCCCAAATGGGCTAACCAAACAAGCCTGAAATTGTAAATGGTGGAGGGAGGGCTATGAAATAATGTTTCTACTTCCAAGTTCAATTGATTGCCGATCGATGATTGAGTGTGCTGGTGGCAAATGGAATTGGATTTTCTCCTTAGATCAAATTACATTGAGTTTTTTAGGAATAATTTAAATTTAAAATTTAAAATTATTGCATCTTGCATACATTAATAATTTCTCTGCGTTATCGTTTAAATCCACGTTTTGTAACTACTTGACAGGAGTTTTATGGATCTAATTCTTTCCTTTTTCTCTGTTTTTTTTTTTTGCCGATCTTTCCTTTTTCTCAGCATCCCTCAAAATCCATAAATCATGTTCATCCAATAAATCTAAAAGCTTAAAATCCATAAATCATGTTCATCCCTCAAATAATGTATGTTCAGAAAGTGTAGCAATGTGAGTGCAGACATGGCTACAAAGCTACGTATTTTCTGTAACATGAGTTGCTCTGCATCCAGATACAACACCATGAAAAAAGGAGGAAGCTGGCACTACTAAGTGCTCACAACACAGCTTTCGCATTTGCAGATAAACTCTCCTTTAGAAAAGCGAGCTCCACCCCATAACCCCATCTTGTTTTATGTATATCTTCAACTGCTTGTTGACTTAATCTGAGGCCAGCACAGTTGCAAATCTGCATATTATTGAACGCGAAGTTAGATTCTGATATGCTTAGATGCAAGACATGGAAGATCATTTGCTGTATCAACAGTTTACTAGAGTATGGATGTGAGAAGCAAAGAGAAATTTTGTTTTTCTGATATACTGTTTGGATGAAGGGCTACCCTCTTAAGGTACAATTACAATTCTTTTCTGCTCAAGATCTATTGCTTTACTTGTAACTGTGTCACGCAACTCAATGCATGAGATCAATGTTCAATAAACTCAGTTATATACAGTTATGGAAATGGGAAGAAGCCTCGTGGATAACTCACCTGAGCAAGTACATAAAAAGGCAGTAATTACTGGAGGTAGATCTATATCTCCAGGACGATATCTGCAACAACAAAGGATCTTATTAGTCTGCGCCACCCATGTCTCTTCCAAGACTCTCATAAAAACAGAAAGGAAAGATTAATCGGGTCAACTTACATTCAGAATCAGTCTTAACCCATTTACAGCCATCATCAGTTCTCTCTTCCTCTGTTTCTTCCTCATCATTCCTCTTCGGCATCTTCTTGTCCTCTAAACGCCTCTTCATCGACGTTGATCGAGAAGTTTGGGAGTATATTTTCTTGTGAAGAATAGTCCTCAACAGCTGCATGTATAAAAAATGAGAAACACTTCAAGGACACAGCACTATATAGTACTTCAGCATGATACCAAAATAACACAATGAAAATGCAATAAGATCAACTAGTAGTGCCTTGACTTGGTTAACTCAATTCAAAATGGAATTATAAGGTGGTTGCAACCTTCGAAGAACCCTACTTCAAAAGCATATTATAAACTTGGAAATTCAAAGATAATATAAATTAGGTTGTGAATTTATGTAGCTGCTACAATGCAACGCAATTTGAAACAAAGGGTCGTAATGTATCTTATACGTACACAATACTTCCAAATATACTAAAACAACATAGATCACTTAATGAAACATAGTGTTCACATCGTGTCAAAATCTGTGCATCCTAATACCGGCCGGTGACTATTGCCGCACAGTTAAACGCTTCTTGGATATTGGTTTTTGTCATCTTACAGAGTCATGAATCTAAAGAAGCAAAAATTTGAGAGTAATATTATCGAGCAGGCGGTGTACCTTTTCTATTTTTGATTCTTGTAGGATATCTCTAGGATTTGGTGGAGTCACAAACCCGCTTCTGCAAACGAACAATTTCTTAAGAAGAAGAGAAATCGGCTTCTTCCCAATTACCTTCTTGGTTTTATCCGCACAAATGTCCTTGCATTTACCAAGGATGAGACTAAGGCTCTTCCCAATATCTTCTTCTTTATCATCCGAATCGCTGCAAAGATCATCACTGATCCTTCGATCGACCTCCAAGGAGGATGGGCAGTTGAGAAACCTGTCGAGAGGGAGTTCGGCGATCGCGTTCTCCACATTGGGTCTCTGCCTCAAGAGCTTGTTGAGCTCTATCTGGAGGTTCCCAATTTCTTCAGGAGTGAAATCCACTATTTCATCGGATAACGAGGATGTATCGTCTTCGCCATGATCGTTTTGGGTCTCTGGATTTGCTTTGATTTCATTCCTGTTCCCGAAAGTTCCTATCGCTAGCAAACCATGTGGCCAATCGCTGAATTCTTCTCGGGCCTCTTGTTTTGCGTGATCTGTTCACAGTACACAAGCCCATTCCAGAAAATTCTTATGTACTTTATCATCATTCTCAAGGGAATATAGAATCCACATGAATTTTTTCAGTCTTTATTTTTATTCTGTTGTTTTTTAAAACCCCTTAATATTTTTAATTTTAATTTTCATATATTTAGAAATGAATACACATGAATTTTATTTAATTTAATTTTTAAAATGTGAAGGTTCCATGCTTTAGTGACCAAAACATCTTTCACAGGAACAATTTGACACTTGGTATTGATATTATTTATTATTTGTTTGCAATTGTATTTAATTTATTCATTATGTATGTCTTTGAATTAATATACTACTGCATTTTGACAATTCTACCACGTTAAGCTGAATATTTGTTTGAGCGTGCATAACCATTGTTAGAGTGATTTTTGTTTTTTCAAGGTATATATATAAATAAAATAGAGAGTTAATTATATTGAAGACTCTCTCTTATAGGCCTTTTCCCCTAACACTACTGTATAGGCTTTTATGTTCACTCCTCAGTCCTTTTGATCTACTTGTGAAAAAAAAGGGAACCTAAATCAAAGCTAATTAATGGTATACTACTGTATTACTAGTAGAACTAGCTCGTCTGTATGTTTAGAAACTCTATTAGGAGAAATGAGTTACAGCTTTCGAGGTAATTTTATGAGTTTCGAAATAGTTTTACAGATTTCGAGATAGTTTTTATGGATTTCGATATGATTTTTTTACAGATTTCAAGATGATTTTATCTTGACTTACGTATACCGTTGAGGAAAATGAGTTCCCTTGTTGGATCTTTCTGCAATTGATATGGACATGCCATCCAATGCATTTTAATTTTTCTAAGAAAAAATAAAGTGCTCACATTGACCTACCATGACCTCAAAATTAAAAGTAAAATGAAAGCAAATCTCTAGATCGGAGCTGGCTATTATTAGAGAATGGAGAAGCTTCATCTTTCAATTATTCTGTGTTTGATAAACTGAAAATTCAACATCTCATCAGACTCCCTGTCTCTCAGATACATTATTTCCATACCTGTCGCAACCTATCTAACGACCAAAATGAGCTGTGTGTGTATAATATGTATAAACCCACCCTCGCACACATACCCATCCATTAATATATTAATATTTACCAAATAAAGAAAGAAAGAAAGAGAATATGAAGGAAGAAGGTGACTTACAAGTAGTGGATGAACAGGTGTGTGGATTTGATCCGTCGTGCTTTTGATGCCTGGTTGCGGAGCCGAGTTTGTGATGCACCCAGCTCAAGAACTGCAAAATTGTAACAGCCCAACTTATAAGTTATATATAACAAGCTGCTTCATCTCTATCAGTATATCTCAGTAGTTATCTTTCTCTGAAGTATATACATCAGAAAACTTCATTCATTCATCAATGATCTGTGTATGAGAGAAAGAAAGAGCTTGCCTTCATTGTGAGCAGTGACGAGCACAGAGAGAGAGGGGGGAGAGGGAGGGGATTTTGATATCTGAGAATGAGGAAGACGAAGAAGGACACAAAGCAGCGATGGCATATATTAATTATAACGTGAGGGAAAATAAAAGGTGGTTGTGTTGTGCCGTTTTTGGTGGTTGCTGGATGGTGATGTTGAGATGGCAAGAGAGAGAGAGAGAGAGAGAGTACAGTGTGTTTGAGTGTGAAGAGGTAGAAATCTGACCTGAGAAGTGGAATGGATTGTGTAGGGGAGGAGTCAGCTAGCACTTATATATAGTGAAGAGGAAGAAGCAGAGGATCTTGTATCAGAAGAAGCTGATGACGAAGGCACTTTGGGATTACAAAAGTAAAAATAAATAAACAAATTGAAGATATTTGATGAATTCCGAGCCCCCCAAACACACCCTTATTCTACCATTTTCCCACTTTTTTCCTTCTTTCAATATATACTGTGCTTGTTTGGCAACAAGGTGCTTATACCCATAAGCACGTTCAACAATATTTTTTCGTAAAATGAGATAATCTCCTTCACATATTTGCCTCGGCTTGTGTGAATAAGCCTATAAGTACTTCTCCACCGCTTTACCAAACGGACCCATTATATATGCGTGTCTCTTTGTAATTGATTATTTAAATTTTTGAATTGGTCTATTTTCTATTCATAAGATTTAATTTGGAGTCTTTACATATCAAATATTTTTTTCTCATTATCTTTTTACCACCACATTCCTTTACATTTTTGCGCTATTTCTCTCTTTCACTTGCTCTCTTATACATAAATAAGAACACATTTCTTATATTATTTTTAACTCATTTTAGCAGATTTCTTAAAAAAAATGCAATTCACTTATTTAAATCTTATAATTATAAACGAGGGGCGTTTTCTATTTATGATATCAATGACATTCCTTTTGCTTTATCTTAATTAAGTTAAAAAAACCCAAATCAAAAGAAATTCAAGGTGTACGTAAGGTAATTAAGTTCACTTGGTTAACTAATATTTTTGGACTCTAGTCGGGTGTTTATTAATATTGAGTCACAACTGCAAGATCATTGATATATATACACACACACGGGTGGAGTGACGACATATATTTTAGTGGGTTCAGTCGCACCCTCTAACTTCTAAAAAATTATGTATATATTAATATTATGTGATTTATTTTGCACCCATTCATTTACTAATTTTGAACCTACTAAATTTTTGTTCAAATTCTTCTCAAAACATATTAAGAATATGTCTCACTTATATTGAACCTCTAAGCCAGATCCTGAGTTCGTCGCTGTGTGTATATATTATCATGGATAAGTCTCGACTCTCGAGATTTAATTGATTAAACATTGGATCCAAATTATAGTGACACTTTGTGTGTATTTGGGAACTCCGTTGGGGGAAAGGAGTTCCGTTGGGAGAAAAGAGTTTACGAATTTCTAGATAGTTTTATAAATTTCAAGATGGTTTTTATAAATTTCAAGATGGTTTTTACAGATTTTGAGATGGTTTTATCTTGACTTGCATGTTTCGTTGGGGAACGAAGTTCTCAAACAAGAACTTAATTGTAACCACGCACTAAGTGCATTTTAATTTAGTGGTCCATTCCCCTTTTTAGGTTAAACATAAAAAATTGATTTGTTTCCAAAAAACATATAATTCTCTTGAGATTTAAACGAGGCATGCATGATCAATCTATAACCTCTTATTTACAGAAAATTTCTTGTGTCCTTAGAGGTTATCTATAATAAATATTAAACTTGGCGCAGAAGCGCCCAAATGGGAAAAAAACAAAAAGAAACACAGTTGGGCACGTGGTTGTCAAAAGTGAGGTTTTCTAAAATATCTTTCAAACTATAATATGCATCACAAAAGTGGAACAGAAATCATGGATTGATGAAGATATCTGACGTGTTACGAACCCAGAGTTATTTTTGTATTTTTATAGATTAAAAAAATTAAATAAATTATTTTAAAATACTTATATTTATAATTTTTCTTTAAATTACTTTATTTGATTTATAATTTAATATGTAATTTGATGATACACATAAATAAATATTATTAAATAATTTATTTAACTTCTTAGGTTTTAGGGAAAAACAAAAGCCAATGTGCCCTTATCTTATAGACTTGATAGTATAGTGGTTTATTATCCTATTTTTAAACGATAGAATTTAAATAAAAGCCGATCATTAAAAGTCCCGTGACTATATAAGCAATTTAATGTAAATGTTCAAAAATTAAAGATAAATAAACTCATAGAATAATCCCAAAACAAAAGGCAAATATATTGAATTGAATCTATATGGAGTCGGTTTATTTGTAGTATTTTATTTTAAATTTTTTTTATCCTTAATCGATATACCTACTTTATAGATATATTCAAACTATTTCATTTACTACAAATTAGATGTTATATGTATAAATATTAAGGATGGGGAGTAATACATTAAATATAGGATTTTTTTAAATTAAAGGGAATGCTTTATATTTGGAAAGAGGTAATGCATGTACTTGTATTCTTCACTCATGTACGTTTATAAGGCATTTATAATATGTTTAACCAGAATCAAGAAAAACAAAAGTATATTCTAAAAAATTTAATAAGTTTCAACTTTTTTACTATTATTTAATATGTATATGAGAATTCAAGAAAATACCCGTCTACCATACAATGTAATAAATTTGGGGTAAAACCACACATTTATAAAATAAATTTAGTGAGGTGACTTATTTTAAAACTACAAATAATATATTTTTCAAAAGGTTATTGGATGTGCCTATGAAAAGTGTTAGTTAAGTAGTATGGAGTCCTTTTAAACGATAAAGGAAAACCAAAGAAAATATTCATCAAAATTATTGAATGCGATCTTTTATTTAATAATTTCTTTAAAAATTTAATTGTTGATAGAGTATAATAACTGTTATAACTAATCTCATTTGATGGGATAAGCTTTGTTTTCATTGTTATATATGATCTCTCCGCTGCTAAATATTAATCATATTCAACAATCTCATGAAAATTAAGAAAGAGGGTGAACTCATTAAATCCATTTTAAGTTGACGAAGAAATTTCACTTTTGCATCAACATTATGTGTTTGTTTAGAACTTCGTTCCCTTAACGGTGCATGTAAATTAAGACAAGATCATTTCAAAATCCGTAAAAACCATCTTGAAATTCATCAAAATCATCTAGAAATCCGTAAACTCATTTTTTTCAATGAAACTCATTTCTCCCAATAAAATTTTCAAACACACACAATAACGGGGTTTTAAAAGTGAGAAAAGTACAAGTACAATAATTCAGCACTTAGATTTTATAGCATCACGAAGCTTCAAATGCGCACCCAGTTTCCCGTCGTCCTTGTCGGTATAATCACCTTCCTGTCACAAAATGTTCCCATCCTCCGCCAGAACAGTGAAACTTCGTACCAAGCTAAATTATATCATGCATGACCACTTGCCAACAATATGTGATACTCAGGGAAAACTCCTACTAACAAGCGTTAATTTCAGTGAAAGAAGTTTTGGAGTCTTGAGATTGAGTCGGTATGAGTATTGAAAAGGTTATTAGAGAGCTAACTCCAAGTAGATCTAACAATATGATACGATATTATATATTGAGATAACCATATAAAAAGACTGAAAACGCTATTTCATCGCTAAGTAAACAAAGCTGATATGAAATTTTGATGTTTCAAAAGTATTTTTTTGTCTGAAATTTTCTTTGATATTCAATGTGAAACTAAATACTCATCTTATAGCGGCTAATTCAGAAACATGGGGGTGGCTCCAGCGAACCGGTTCCCCACTCACCGATATGTAATAATTTGGGAAGATTCCAATTAAATATTCTGAGAGTTTAAGAATCGCACCAATAAATGCATGTTTAGGAAATCTTTTCCAACAGTACACGTAAGTCAAGACTAAAGCATCCTGAAATATGTAAAAATCATTTTAAAATTCTGAAAAAGCATATCAAAATCTGTAAATCCTTCTTAGATTCCGTAAGTTCTTGGAATCCGTAAACTCATTTCTCCCAACGGATTTATAAACACACACTAATAAGTGCATGTTTGGGAATATACACGTAAATTAAGATAAAAACATCTCGAAATATGTAAAAATCATATTGAAGTCCGCACAAAAATCTCGAAATCCAGAAATTCTTTTTTCCAACGAATTCCCAAAGACACGTTTAAACTGTTTGTTGCCAGGGGGAGGAGGTACCCTTTGACAGTTTAAACCTGAGGTTTCAGGTTTAAATCCATATAAATGAATAAAACGTCTTCAAGAGGGTTACACAATTGGATCTGATGATGAGCTTTAATACGATACAGTGAAACAGCTGCATGAATTTCTTGATGTTTCAAGGTATTTTTCTAAAGTTTTCTCCAATATTTAAAGTGAAACTAAATACGTATTTTATCTTACAAAGGCTACAATTCAGAGACATGGCCGGTGGTTCTAGCACGTTCTATAATATTCAGGTCAGTGGATGAAGGAACGAGAAGGATAGCGATCGACGGAGAACCAGAAAAACCTCGATGGTTACTAATTTGGGACTTGAGGACACTGACGTAATAATCAATCTTGGCCAGCTCGTGACTGATGATGATAAGACATGGGTCGTCCTTTCCATTGCATATATATCCACATGAAGTTGATATATATATGCGTATGTGTCCTTACTAAAGTGCAAGAGAAATATGGCCCAGACAAAAAGTTGAAGAGGAATTATATATACCGCCACTTCAAACCAAGCTTTTTTTTTTTGGCAACATCCTTTAGGTTCCATTTGCTTATCGATGTGTCTTGATGTGGATTGATGGGTCGTGATTAGGACATCGTCCTTAACTCATCGTCCGTCGATAACGTTTACAAAAGTTAAACGGACGTGAACAATATTTTTCTGCAAAACGAAATAATCATCTTCATATATTTACTTTAATTTATGTAAAAGTACTTTTCTATCACCTTCACAAGCGGATTGTATAGATACATGATATTTTATATTATCTCAAAAATATATTTAGGGGGGGAACGATTTTAATAAATTAATTATTTTTTAGTTTTAATGAATTAATTGAACCAACTTGGTGAATGAAGGATGGGACTTGGGAGTACAAGTATATACATATAAATAATTTGATTAGTCATATTTGAATTTCTTTCTCAATATTTGTTTGATAACCACAACAGGGCCCGACAATTATTGTGGGGAAAATTCAACATGAATATGACACGCAACTTCAAAGAAAAATCAACATTATTTCACTTTTCACTCTTTATAGCTTCTAAGAAGATTATGAATTTAGTTTGAACTTTGAAGTGAGTATTATTTATAAATTATAAATATTGAAATGCGGTTACTTATAAATATATATACACAATATTTAGAATAATTATGGAATATATAACTTAGAATAGAAAATTTAAAACACATAAAATATGATAAGATACTAAAACCCTAAAAGAATTTATGCTTAGAACCTTAGTGATTAAAGGTGCAACAATAATTTAGTAGACTTGAGCACCCTAAAAGTATTTTATCAATCACACAAAAGTAGCAGATATAAAACTTGCCTATAATGGGTCCGTTTGGCAAAGCGGTGGAGAAGTACTTATGAGCTTATTCACACAAGCCGAAACAAATATGTGGAGGAGATTGTCTCATTTTACGAAAAAACATTGTTAAACGTGCTTTTGGGGTGTTTGACCGCTTTACCATACACCTCCAATAACTTCAATGTTATTCATACCTGATCTAGAAAATACAAAAAGATGGCCTATATACTAGTAAAGACATAAACCCTATATTAAAAACCTACATTTAAATAATACATATCCACCAAATTTTGCACAATAATGACATACAAATCAAATAATCCAAAGGATTTAATTGAGTTGAAGATCTGCCAAATCTAAAAAGCCTAAACAGATAAATAAAACTCAAGGTTAACGAACTTAATTTTTTTTTTGGTTTCCCGTCCGGTTTTCGAAGCTTCGCCCCGACTAATCCGGACCCGACCCGCGTCGCGCACCTGGAAATGGTGGGTGAGTGTCCCAACGGTGGCTACTGCATACACAAAAACTCGAACTCGAGATCTTACTTAAGCTGGAACAGGCCGCTTACCATTTGATCCAACCAACCGTTGGTTAACGAACTCAAATTGACTCTAGATGGATTGGTCTTAAATGAATGTCTCTTCTAACTCTAAGCGAGTTAAGTCCATTGAGAGTCTTCCATACACTATTCATGTTTATGACTTTCTGTTGTGCATCGTACAATATGAATTTGCATGGGCTTAAATATATATCTCCCTCCGTTGGCTTTCCTCCACTTCATCGATATCAAGTAACAGAATTATCCGCAATCACATCATATCAATACATACTCTATATGACTAGTTCACTCCTTCAACCTTTACATAAAATTTGAGCCTATAGTAATTTATAAATCTTATCCTTTATAGATATTGCCATCTGACTATCCATGAAACATAGAAGCTAATTAAGATACTACTACTTAACACGCAGAACACTACTGCATCACCGTCAGCTACACACACGCACACGCACTCCACTATTATATAAGTTACAACAATAATATCTATTTTTGTGTGTGTTGAAAGATGAATATATAGTCCTCAGAAAAGCAAGTCATCAACTTCAAACTTGGAGATGAACAGAGGATGGCCAAGCAACTTGGATAGGAAGACATAGAGCTATCGTGAAGAAGTACTTTCGACAGATATCTAGGGGGGGGGGACGCTTGGCTGCTTGGTAGCTTTTTGCTGTAGCCATAGATTTTGACTGCCGCAAAATATGTACGTCGCTAGCGAGAAGAAAACAAAAGGAATGCGAAGGTTTTTGATGACGAGAATGGAAGATGGAAACAGGAATGTGAGGCACACAAATCATGCATTGGCGATGGATCCAGAAAAGTGTAAATAAAAGGAAGAGGGGAGAAGTGAAATACGATCTCTTATTACTATGGAGGCATGAAGGGGACAGGATAAGGTCTGGTCTCGTTTCGTCGTAAATAAGAACGAAGAGTGTGCGACAACGTTTGAGACCCAAGAGTCGCGTGGTGATGTCGTTCACTCGCCGGACACACTGTCCTGCATTTTACCTGCTCCAACTAGTCCCGTTGTGTTGCACTTTAAAAATAACTATTGCTTTTTTTATGGCAAAATAATAATAAGAAGAAGAACAACAACAACTATTGCTTTTTTGTGTCTTCACAAGCTCCATGCCAACAGGACCTGGCTTGTAACATGCTTATGCTCCACATCATTCACGAACAATGTAGAATTCTTCTGTGTGGATCATATAATAGTGATCAGTAATGCATATGCTTGATATATCGCCATAAACACTAGTTCTATCTGTAAATCACTTCAAATTGTACTTTTATCATACATTAATTACATCTCATGAAAATACTCAACAACAAATTAAGAGTAAAACTTTACATTTATATGAAAAGTTTAATAACATGACTTATGAACAAGATAAAAAAATATTCTCTCTCAATTTTGTAAATAAAATCATGAGTATATTGGTAAATCGTACTAAGTCATGTACATTCTACCTTTCATGTTCATTAAGTGGATGGTCATCAAATTGAAATTTATTATGTCTTTAATTTGGATGTATTTTTTAAACGAATATATAGCTGCGTTTATTGATTTATACATATAGTGCAATTTTTTACTTCTCTTGCCCTATTTAGCACAATATGTTTTTTATTGGAATTGAGAAAAACTTAAAACCCGATTAATTCTACTTTAAAATTTAACAAAATCTTAATTATATCCTTATTTAATTAATGAGAACAAAGTTTATCATACATGATAAATTAAAGGAAAAATTATTTATTAGTGGAAAACTTTTTAATGAGTTGACTTATAAATGGAATCATGAGACTGACATTTAAAGATTATTATGAGCTTGTTTGGAAACTCTTTTTAGAATAGTTTTTATAGATTTCGAGGCAAAACCTAGGTTTTGGAGAATAGATTTTGGAAAATAGCTTTTACAGATTCCGATGCAAAACCTAGATTTTGAAAAGTGATTTATGTTTGAGAAGTTATTAGCTTTTACGGATTCCGAGGTAAAAAGTGGGTAGGAAAGAGAAAGAATGAAAAGTAGAAAAGATGAAAGAGAAGAAAGAAAAAGTAGGAAAGATGAAAGAGAAAGAAGGAAAAAAGTAGGAAAGAGGGAAGGGGAAAAAGTAGAAAAAGAGGAAAGAGTAGGAAAGAGAAAACTTAGGTTTCAAACTGAGATTTTGTAACCAAAATAGCTTTTCAAAAAAAAATTTGTACTTGGACAAAACCTAGATTTTGAGTCAAAACCTAAATTTTGAAACTAAACTTAGGTTTCAGAATTAACCTCCAAACTGGCCCTGTATTGATCGTTTGAAAGATGATAAAATATAAGAACAATAATGTATAATCCACACCACTAGCACGAACCATAGCCCACAAAATATGTGCGTATGGCTGACCCGGTTTTCCTAACCAAATTTGTTTGTTAGCGTGAAAAACTCAATTATAGGAAAAAACGTACATTTCTTTATCTCGATCCTAGATCTTTGTGACTGAGTAGGCTGATCATATGTTTATAAACTGATGAACCTGAACCACCGACTCTTTTCATTAGTTTTTGAAAAATAATTTTATATAATTTAAGATAAGTATGTAAGAAGAGTTTTATCTCAATTTGTGTGAAAGAGATTATAAAAGATTAAACAAAGACACTAGTGTGGTAACAAGCAGTATAGAGATAATAGTACATTCTCTTATCATAGATATAAATATAAGAGTAAGAGACAAAAGAGTTTATTTTCCAAGTTTAAATCTTTATTGATTCCACATATTAAGGAAATACACATTTTCAACGCACATTGATGCATCCCAAGTTTAAGGATTGTGGCTCGGTTCAACTAGGTGTATTATAAAGTTGTAGGAAACTAATGAACCTGTGATTAATTTGGGTTGAAAGGAATTGTAACGTGTCTCTGTTATTAATTTAAACTTTTGACATTATGGTTAACGCTTCATTCCTAAAGTTTAGTATTAAAATTTGCATTAGTTTAAATCTCATTTTGTTAGGATAGATTCAAGGAGGAATCTCTGTAAAGAGGGAGGGAATAATGCGTCTTTAGTCTTTTCAACCAAATGGATTATAAAATTGTAAGAGAGACACATGTCAATATCTATAATTTTTTGGTCCATCTAACTGAACCCAATCTACATTCCCTAAACCCGAAAATTATCTTACATGGTTAAATATGGTAGTTGAGTAAAATCAATAAGCATTTGTTGTAAATAATTAATTTAGTTAAATTCAATAATATCTAAGTGGTAAACAAATTCGCGCGCGTTCTAATTGAATTGATCCGAATGAGGCTAAGGAAATCGTACGTACAGGCTATACTACAACCATGCATCCCTGTGGGTTTCGTAAACGTCACCAGCTGTATTTGAAGCTGGTTGTACTAGTTTTGGACGAAAATGACTCCATGCCACCTGCTAAAAGATAATGATAAAGAGAAAATATCATATAAACAATCTATATATGTATATGGTCTTGTAATTTTCACCTGGTACTATATTTTCCCCCTTACTTTTGAGTTCCTCCAACCAAATGGCTCGACACGTAAGCTGAAATTGCTGTATATGGGGAACTGAATTAATAAACACCAATTAAATGAATTAATAAACTGAATTAATAATATATGATACAATATGATGTCCCCCAAAAGTCTTAATTCTAAGATCTTTCAACTTTGAAATGTATATATGCCTTTTTCTTTGATATATATATATATCCACCTTCATGTCTATATCAATGAATGGGACGCACTAACGAATACAATTTTAATTAGTTTAGGTGAATTTTGTTGGTAGATATATATATGTTAGGCACGTAAATATATCAATGAATTAATGAGACGCACTAACGGAAAGGACTTTGTTTCTCTAAATTTTGTTGATAGATATATATACACACTACTAAAAGGGTGATATAATTTCCACCTCTCATATCTATAGTTTAGAACAAGACGTGAAAAGAACCATTAGATTCATTTGCAAGAGGGGACACCCCCTCAATCCAGTTTCTGTAAAGCCGAACGAGAGAGGATATGCATCTCATGTTCAGCCACTCTACTGGATGGATGTGAGGAGTCTTCAGGGTCCATCTCAAGTCCAGCATCAAGGGATGGACGTGAGAGGCCTTTGAGAGTGCTAGGGTTTTTAAAACCCCCTCTTCTTCCCCCAAACTTTATTTTTCATCCCCACTCTCTTCCTTTTAACTTCTCTTTCTCCCCTCTTTCAATCCCTAACCAAATCAAATCTCACCTCTCTCCCTCTCCTTGATTCGACAATGGCTACCGCTACCTCTCCTTCGCCCAGGGAAAAGTTTGTCTACATGGTGAAGCTTGCCGAACATGCCGAGCGCTATGAAGAGATGATCGAGTTCATGGAGAAGGTCTCCATTGCTGTCGACAAAGACGAGTTCATCGTTGAAGAGAGGAATCTCCTCTTTGTCACCTACAAGAATGTCATCAGTGCCCGTCGTGCCTCCTGGCGTATCATTTCTTCCATCGAGTAAAAGGAAGAAAGCCAAGGGAACGACGCTATGAAGAGATGGTCGAGTTCATGGAGAAGGTCTCCCCCGCTATCGACAAAGACAATTTCATCGTTGAAAAGAGGAATCTCCTCTTTGTCACCTACAAGAACATCATCAGTGCCCGTTGTGCCTCCTGGCGTATCCTTTCCCCCATAGAGTAGAAGGAAGAGAGCCAATAGGGAATGAGGATCCGCGATGACCAATCCAAGATCCATCTAGGGAAAGCTCTCAAACATCTGCGATGGGATCCTCAAGCTCCTCTATATACACCTCATCCCTTCCGCTTCTGCCGGATATTCCAAGGTCTTTTATCTCAAGATGAAGGGCAATTACCATATTCAAGTAGGGAGCCGAGCGTAAGGAGGCTGCTGAGAGCACTCACGTTGCATACAAATATGCTCAGGTCATATTTTTGTTCTTTTCTCTTTTCTTGGGCAAATTTTGGTGCGAATTTCTTGGGTACTTTCGGCGATTGAATTTGCCTTCTGTCTGGTTTTTATTGTCGATCAAGTTCTATGATTTTGCGTTAATGATTTTTACCGATTAGCATTATCAATATATTGTTATGCATACAAATGAATATCATTTATCATATATCTATAGTTATTTATTTAGTACCAATGTCTTGTGATCAATGTTTGTTGGAGGCATGTTTGGTTTATAAATTCTAAAGATAATGCAAAAGGTGCCTCAAGATTGGACGTGAGAAGTGTTGCTTTTCATTTCCAACTCCAGCTTAATGTAATATATTAATATTTGTAGCGCTCCAAGCAAAGAACTTTACCATGAACTATGAAGTAGACGTTAGAAGGTTAAAACACTGGACGTGAAAAGCATATTTTGTACTAGTGATATACATATATTTTAGTGGTCAATCCTAGCTAGACTTCAATCATAACTGTTCATATATAAACCTCATCGGCTTTATATATATAGCATAAAGTTGGTCATAGAATTACGGACATGAAGAAACTATAAAGTAGGGCATTGTTAGAATTATGGACATAGAAACATGAAACGACCCAAGCATAATATAAGATTAATCATACAGTATCTCTGCCAGTCTTTAATGAAAACACACATATCCATCCTAAAGTTTATACGTAAGAGAAAAATCTTTGAAGATTTCACCACGACCAAAAAAAGTACCAAGATCACTTTTCAATAAATGTGTGAATTTAAAAATTTCCCACACAATGGGGAAAAAGATGGATGTATAAAAGAGGTGGTTAATTTGCAAAGATGAAAGAAGTGTGTGCCATACATATTTCATTTATTATCAAATTATGCTTTCTCAGCATAAGAAATCAACTGCTTTCCGATTATTCTTGTTGTTTTATTATGAACATTTTTTATTTATTTTCCAAGCTAAAGATTTTCTGAATCTTTTGATTTCAAATTCGAGGTGCGAAGCTGTGAATTAAATGAGGAAGGTGCAAAAAAGTAAGAAGCAAACCAAGATAATAGTTAAGAGAATTAATTAATGGACAGAGAAATAATAAGCACGACTTTCGTAGTTAAACTGATATATTGTTGACGTGGTACGTTAACAATCTCAAATTGAAGGAAATCATATACTAGTATAAAAATAAGCTACACGTAAGAATGATTGTGCAACATAAATCCCTTAAACTACCCAATTGCCAACACATCTCTTTTAATTTGGACCACTCACACAAATTGGGAGTTGTGTTCATTAAGATGCGAAATCAATGCTAGCTAGCAAGAAAGATATTCATTAATAGTTCACTTTTAATAAGTCAATTAGCAATTCAATATGTACGTAGCAATCGGTTGGATATCTAAATGAAAATGTTTGTTTTTCGTAATATGATGTGTCAAATATATTTAAATTTATGTTGAAAGATGTGTTCACGTTTCATTCCAAACTTGAAATCAAACCGGATTGCATCCTGAAAAATTACTACAAGAAAAATGTTATTTAGAGACGGAAAAATCTATCACTAAATGGCTACTTTCCATCTGCTTAGAAAAAATAACTATACGCCATGTTAGTTAATGTCATTTACAACATGCCCACTGCAATATCCAATACATATGGGTGTGTGTTCTCTGTGTGCGGTTTGACTCATCCTAATGAGGAATCTGAATACTGTCGAGGTTATGGGGCAGATTCGCTGTTGTGTTCCTTAAAGAAACGAATAAATTGAAAAATAGGAACGAGGGACGCCATGTACGTAAGTGAGTTCGTCATGAGGAAGATGGTTAGGGAATAATAACTTAAAAAAGGTCCTCGATCGAAATGGAAGGGCAGGTCTTAGAAACAAGAAAGAGAATGAGGTTTATATACCAAGATGCTTTTGGTAGACCAAAGACATGGGGAATCATCATGTAGATTTGAATGAATTAAAGTCGTACGTAGTACATGCAAAGTTATGTTATTTTTGCTATATCGGAAATCTTCTCCTTCTTTTTCCCTTCTCTATGGAGGCACTCAAGCATCGAGGCCTTTTCCTTCGCGACCTTCCCACTCATCTGTTGCTAAACATGTAGGAATTGTTCTTTACTTTGACAACAATGCATCTTTTGGATACAATTAGAGTTTGATAGATGAATTATACGGTTAACTGCTTATACGTTTCTAACACATGTTAGATGTGCTGTCATATTATTAAGAATCCATATAAAGCTCGAGGGTTTACTCGTAGCTCGTTAGTGGTAAAGTTGCTCATCCCTTTTAAGATATAGGAAAAAAATACAGGTCTCACAAAAGGGGCTAACTTTCAATGTGATGAATTAATATTTGAATCCTCACCGGTAGAGTTGTTCACATTTAGTACAGTACCTTGAACAAGATTACTTTTAATAGGAAGACATAGGGAAAAAATATAGAAATAAAAATTAATTTAAGAGGTATAATAAAATTTAAGAGGAAACTTGATAAATGAGTTGTGTTATTTTATATCAAGTTCACATTTCTATTACAGTATTTAACATATGGTATTCATGCTTAAGCGACTATAATCTCTCTTATTAGGATCAAAACCTTTTTTGTTATACATAAGTATAAATGTAATTTACAAGTTATATTATATCATTACCTTTTTCAGCCGGCATATTTTATCGTTATTACCTTACTCATTAGGCCATTTATGTGTGTGTTTGGGAAGTCCGTTGGGAGAAATGAGTTTACAGATTTTGAGGTATTTTGCTGATTTCAAGATGGTTTTATGGATTTCGAAATAGTTTTTTAAGATCTCGAGATGGTTTTATATTGGAATGCGTGCACCGTTTGGAAAACGGTGTTTCCAAACAAGCACAGAATCTACTTGATGAATTAATGTTTGAACCCTCACCGGTAGAGTTGTTCACATTTAATACTCGACAGTACCTCGAACAAGATTGCTCCTAATAGGAAGACATAGGTAAAAAAGATAGAAAAAAATACTAATTTAAGAGGCATAATAAAATTTAAGAGGAAACTTGATGAATGAGTTGTGTTATTTTATATCAAGTTCACATTTCTATTACGGTATTTAACATATGGTATTCATGCTTAAGCGACTATAATCTCTCTTATTAGGATCAAAACCTTTTTGTTATACGTAAGTATAAATATAATTTACAAGTTATATTATATCATTACCTTTTTCGGCCGGCATATTGTATCATTACCTTACTCATTAGGCCATTACAATCTACTGATAAGTATTTTTTTTCTCGTACATAATAATTTAAGATTTTCTTTAAAATTGTATCCATCTTTCTAACATTTATATTCTATCTGAAATATATGTGGGGGAAATATTGAGAAATAAAATAGTGTGCACATTAATAAAAAAATAGTGTAGCACAAAGCCTAAGGCCTTGTTTGGTATAACGATGTAAAAACACATTTATGCGAGTTAGATGAAGTTCCCCTCACATACTTATTTCGTATGTAAGGAAATATTGACAAAGATTGATCAAGTGGTAAGGAATTGACTTACAACCCCTAAGATTGTGAGTTCAAATCTCGCTGCAGATATATAAGTACATCTATAAGCGCTATTTAAACCGTGAGGCATGCCTTGGCTTGTGAGCCACCTATGCCCAACCCACTTCTACATTTTTGTAAAAAAATGTGTGGAGAAATTTTGAAAGAATGAGAAAAGTTACTGAGAAGTGAGAAGTATTACATTAGAGTTGGAAAAACGGACTCAACCCGTGGATGCAAAAAATGCAGCCCACCAAAATGCGGGCTGCACAAGCCCGGTTCGCATAATCCATGGGTTATGCGGGCTCAACCGGCCTTTTTTTGTTTTTTAAAAAACTTATTTTAAGTAAATTTTCTAAAATAATAAATTTTCATAAATCACATAACACATAATTGTATATATTTATTTCAAGCTTTCAATCTTATAGTTATTTATGTATCAAAAATAAATATTTTTTAAAAATGTTTAAAATTAAAATATATAAAATTTATTAATATAGTATAATTTTTAAATAATATATAAAAATTTATTACGAAGATTTTTTAGAGTCAATCAACTTCATGTTAATTATTTTTGTAAATATATATATTAAAATTTATAAATATATGTTAAAAAATTTAAAACATAAAAAATGGCGGGTTCAAGTTTTCTCAGCCTGGAAGGTACGGACATCATGGGCCTGCACCATTTAACCAGCCGGTTGGTGGGTTAACCCGTTTCCCGGCTATATTTACACTATGAATATTTATAAATATAAAAAATGCAGTGGTTTTATTTAAATATATTTTATGTTACCAATTATATTTTTTTTCCTAGAGCCCATCACTGGTGAGTTGTGAGCTAATTTCTTATCCATGGAACCAATATTTTACTGTGACAACCATTGGGAAGCAGGAATCCGTTCCTGGACAGTAAATTGGGTCAAGGTATGGGCCGAAGCCTTTAACTCTGAATCCATAAGCTTTTAAATCTAGGGAAATTTACTGTACAGTCCCATATAAGGGATTTATTTATTAAATGGTCCCAAGTTTTAAAATATTTATCAAATGGTCCTAGAGGTGTTGTCAATACAGCGCATGGTGTTGTCAATGCAGCGCATGGTGTTGTCACGTGACAACCCTTAACAACACCATGAGCTAAATTGACAACACCTCTGGGACTGTTTGATAAATATTTTAAAACTTAGGACCATTTGATAAATAAGTCCCTTATGTGGGACTCAACAGTAAATTTCCCTTAAATCTAATTGGGCCTCTCAAGGTATGATTGGGCATGCAATAGAGCTTGTGGCAATTGGAAAGTTCTTAGCTGCCGTAAACGTTAATTCGAATATGCCCTATATCCCTAGCTAACTTCCTCGCTGCCATAAACTTGCTTTCATCACAACATTAGATCAAGTAGTAAGCGGCTTATTCTAGTTTAAGTAAGGTCTCGAGTTCGAACCTTGTGAATGTAGCAGTCACCGTTGGGAGACCTTCCCACCTTTTCTAGATGCGCGACACGGGTCGAGTCCGGATTAGTCGGGACGAAGCTCCAGAGACCGGCCGGGTAATAAAAAAATAAACTTGCTTTCGGCCTTGTATTGAAAAAAAAAAAATTTCGGCCGCCCTCAATTCTACACAAACGACACCGTTTTTCCTGCTGAAGAAGGAGCTCATGCCGCTGCTAGCCTTTTTTTTTTCCAGTACCGTGATCCGGGTCTGAAGGGTAAATATCCGTGCGCTCTTTTTCGAGTTCGTCGTCTTAGTTTGGAAACACCAAGACCGAGTCACCGCACCAAGTCCCTTAACCATGAGTCGAGGAAGTGGAGGAGGATACGATCGACATATTACTATTTTCTCACCCGAAGGCCGTCTATTTCAAGTTGGTATGCTACTTCGTCTGCCTCCAACTCAAATTGCAGTTCATTCTTGTTTGGGGTTCATATTTCAAATTTCCATTAGAAAGGAAGAGGTTTTACGATTTATAATATCTTCATATTAGCTCAATTTTTTTCCGAACTTCTGTCATTATTTTTTGATCCAGTTTTAGTCTATAGGGTTTTTAATTCCTGACTGTGGGTTATCTAAATGCCGAAATAGAGTATGCTTTTAAGGCTGTCAAGTCTGCTGGAATCACTTCAATTGGCGTTCGAGGGAAGGATTCCGTCTGTGTTGTTACCCAGAAGAAGGTTCCGGTGAGTGCATTCTGTCATTTGGGCTCGCTTTCGTTATTTGTGCAAGCTGCGAGTCTTAAAGTTGAATTGAGTTTATAATTTGCTGCAGGACAAGCTCTTGGATCAGACAAGTGTTACACATCTATTTCCCATCACAGAGTACCTCGGTTTATTGGCAACTGGGATAACAGGTCAGGCAGATTTGATTTAGGTGTTTCAAATTCACACTCTCAACAGAATGTGTTTGTTGTGGGTATTCTGCGAGATGTCACTGGAAATGTTGCATTTGGATCTGACCCCACCTGACTTATAATTGATTCAGAGATGCTGACATGATTCTTTGTTGTATAATAGATCTTTAATATGTGAAACAACATTTACAGTCTTCTTTCATTATATATCTTGAACGAAAATCTTTTTGCCACTCAGAGCTCACATTTGCCTCATAATACTACTTCCCAGCTGATGCTAGGACGTTGGTTCAGCAAGCAAGGAATGAAGCAGCTGAGTTTCGCTTTACATATGGATATGAGATGCCTGTTGATGTGTTGGCCAAATGGTAAATTGTTTACTTTTAAAAAAGATATCAGTGATTACTGCTTTGCAGTTATTAGTTTGTTTAATTCCTGTAATTCATATGGCCATGTTTTTGTTATGCTGACAAATGTTTCCTGGACCCTGATTTGTGTTATTCACATATCATGCAATTGATCAGTACATAAGAATATTCCAGTTTCCTCAAATATTTAGTGTCTAAATCAGGTGTTTTAAAGATTTCATTCTGTACTTATGTGGTGGTGTCCATAACATGCAAAATGTTGTTTGCACTTTACACAACTTCTGGTGCAATCACTGGCATCTTGAGTGCTGGGATTTTGCTCAATCTCTTGTTGCTTCCCTTCATACTAGGTGGTCTGACAACCCCAAAATAGTTACCATATGGCAGTAAAAACATGGAACTCCTGAGGCTTCTGATTGAATGATAGTCGTGTTTCAATTTTCACCCTTGTCACTAGGAAGTAGGAATTGCTCCGTTTTGATTTTTTTGGAGTGGCAGGGATTGTTAGTGGGTAGTTGCTGTATTTGTTTAGAAGATTAACAATTGGAACGCAAAATGTTGCACAACTTCTGGTGCAATCTCTGGCATCTTGTGTGCTGGGATTTTGCTCAATCTCTTGTTGCTTCCCTTCATACTAGGTGGTCTGACAGCCCCAAAGTAGTTGCCATATGGCAGTAAAAACTAGGAACTCCTGGGGCTTCTGAATGAATGATAGTCGTGTTCCAATTTTCACCCTTGTCACTAGGAATTGCTGCGTTTTGATTTTTTTGGAGTGGCAGTGATTGTTAATGGATAGTTGCTGTATTTGTTTAGAAGATAAATGGCAACCATAAAATGCCACAGGCTCTTGTAATACTTGTGCTTTCTGGGGCTGCTCTGCTTTGCTCAAGAACCTTCAATAAAGGAATGATTTTTTTCTTGTGGCATTTTTTTGGGATAAAGAGAGCATTTCTGACTGCAGTTTTACTTTTGGATAGCTATAAGCTTGTTATGTGTCGAGTGGATCCACTGTGCCATGGATTGGTAGTCTGATGACTGAGATTCTCTTTTTCTTGATGGAATATCAAACTGTTCTGCTACTCTCAGTTTGGTCATGGCTTCATACCTTGTTCCTATTTCCTTAACGTGATTGGAGAAATTACAGAAAACATACATTAGTCCTTATGTTGGCTGCCTGGTTGATTTCTTATAGCATAACTGCATAAGAGAATATGGGCGGTTGCAAGTTGCAGTAAATTGATTATTACTTTTTTTATTGTTCTGGATATTGACATTGATTGTGGTAACTTTAATGGATAATTTATTTGAATTATAACATTGGACTTAGTTTTCGCACATGATGAGTAATGTTTCTGACCATTGTTGGAAACTATTGTTTCATAGGATCGCGGACAAGTCACAGATCTACACTCAGCATGCTTACATGAGACCGCTTGGAGTAGGTGTGTTTTTCACCTTTTCATTGAAAAGAAGGGAAAGAATCTCTTCTGTGAAAATTTTATCCACAAATCAAGCTTGGTCAGATTATTGTTGTTTAGTTTTTGAAATTCCTACTCCCCCCTCCCCCCAAAAATGGCTTGAGCACCCCTTCTTCTCTTATGAAAATATTATAAGGGTTCCTGTAAAACCAAAAAATAAGATGTAACTGAACCAATGTTGACCAAATATAAAAATTTTGAACTCTTTTGACAAAAAATAAATAATTATTGAAAGCAAAGAAATACATTTTCTAATTATTTATAATTTTAATAGTAAAAATAATATCACAATCTTATGGTTGAAAATATTTCAGTTTTTATTTGGTATTAGGGAATTCTATGTGTATTTTCATAATAGAGGGGAGATTCACGTGATTAAGCCGTCTTTTTGGGAGAATAGAGTAATTTGCAGCTGTTTTTTGTTTCCGTTCTGTTGCATTTTGAAGTTGCCATGGTCTTGGGAATTGATGAAGAATGCGGACCCCGACTCTATAAATGTGATCCTGCTGGTCATTACTTTGGTCACAAGGTACATTTGAGATCATTTACATATATTGTGGACTGTGGTGCAAGAAGGTTCAAAGATATGCTAAGGATATATTGAACGCCGTAGAGCTAGTGATGGAATTCCTCATTGATAATATCATCCTGCACTCATTTTATAACAAGATAGGGTGGATATAGCTAGATGAGGAAAAAGTAGCGTCGTTTGATTGACAGTTTCTGCTTTTTTTTTCTTGCCTCAAGACAGTTTCTGCTTATACTTTGGTGAAGTTGTTTTCGTTTAGTATCTGTGCAATTGATGTACGGGAATTAAATCGTAGTGATGATAAGAGAATGGTTAATGAAAGATAAAACAATTTTTTTTATTAATGGAAGAGAATTTGTAAAGCTTGGTTACACACAGGAGACGATGGACACTGACAAGTTTGTTAGAATTATCACTAGTAAAATTATTCTCACAACCTCAAACTTAAAACAAAATACATTACACATTGATAGATGCTTTAGCTTGGATTTTATTCTTTGCATGTATGTGCATGGAGACTAATTAATTCTTCTTTTGGGATATATGATGTATTTAGGCCACAAGTGCTGGATTAAAAGAGCAAGAGGCAATTAATTTCTTGGAGAAAAAGATGAAGAATGATCCTTCATTTACCTATGAAGAGACAGTACAGGTATTATTTCATTTTATTACGATTTAGGGTTGAGTTTTGAAATGGGCATGTGAAATTGTTTGAGAAATGGACCATTAGATTCCTTCTTACTCCTGTTTTGTTGGCCCAGTTATGCATAATAGATGTTTAAGTTATTGGATCTCCTTTGGAATAACTGTTGTAAAGTTCTGCCTGTTTTGCACATTTACTTAGTATGATCCATCAAACTACCTTTTGGTGGGTTGATTTCTACCATGCTTTGACTGGGAACTTGTGTCTATTTTCTTTAGATGTATTAGTTGTTGCACATATTCTTTACGTTCCATTGGAGCTTAGGACCTGACATTGTGTGAATTTGGCAATTCCATAATTCAATTTGCCTCTTTCTACTCATTTTATTAACGTGTTCTTATTTGATCACAGTTGCCTTTAGCTTTATTGAACTTGGGAGGTGCTACGAAACATGAATATGCTTGAATTCTGAAAATCTGATCAATATCCGTTGAAAGGGAGAAAGAGTGTTATTTTGAGATGAATTTTTACAGCTGTAAATTTTTGCCTTATGAAGCTTATTCTGAGTGAAGGTTTGTTTTTTTTTTTCCTGTCTGAATGATGATATGAAGGGTCTCGCAAGAGTCCTTCTAACTGTATCATTGAGATGGTGAAGTAACAACTTTTAGGTTCTCATCGTATTTGCTTCCTATGAAATATTTTTCCTTCACCATAAAGACTCGTAATCATTTACTTTTATGAACATTGCGTACTATCCTCAACAACATGAATATGGGATTTTAACTGTTATTTTGATGAGCCAGTCTCATGATCAGTTTATCTCATGTACAAACTTGATTTTCTTCACAAGATTTTTGAACCATGCTTTATAATAATTTAAGCTGCCATGATCTTAGTGAAACCTGTCATGGCTGTGTCTGAAAAATAATAAGAATAAATTATTCTCTGTTGGTCTATGAGAGGAGTTGTGTTAAATTTTCTGCTGGGACTTTTTAATGATGCTTTTGTTGCGTTAACAGACTGCTATATCTGCACTGCAATCTGTTCTTCAGGAGGATTTTAAGGCCACTGAGATTGAGGTACTTAATATTCCTTTCTTCATTACTTATGTGGCACCATGGTAGCAGTCAGTCTTTTAGATTTCATTAATCTTATTATACGCATTTTGCAGGTGGGAGTGGTGCAAAAGGAAAATCCAAAATTCAGGGTTTTATCGACCGAGGAGATCGATGAACACTTGACTGCTATTAGTGAGCGTGACTGATTTCTAATCAGTCTTGACGTGGGAACAATTGTTATCGTTTTCCTTGTGTTTGTTAAAATTGAAGGTTATCAAAGTTCCATGTTGCCCAAGAGGCCTGATCTCATGGATTTTTCTGTGTTCTACTTTGATTCTTCAAATATATTTAATATTTTATATTTGGTCCTATGGTAATTCGATTTCGAAGAAATTTTAGCATGTGTTCATCAAACACACTTGTTTGTCCATTTCAACAAGGGATAAACACATAACGTGACATCTTTGACATGTTCCTTCGAAGGCAGCAAAACATTGTAAGCAAAAGTCGCTGCTGCCCTTCTGTTTTTCTTTTTTAAAATTGATTTGAAACATTTTTCATAGTTTTGGATTTAAGATATATTTTAGTGAAGAAATTGAGAGTGGATCTCATATTAAAAAATTAGATGGAGTATTAAATATTCAATGTGTTTTAGGGATAGAAAACAAATGATTTGAACTAATAACTAATAAGAATAATTAATATTTTAATCATTATTAAAGCTAGCATTTCTTAGCTTAATAACAAATTTATCATTTATTTATGATAACTTTGAAAACCGGATTTACAAGTGCGTTGAAATTGGAGCTTCCCACAATTCGCCGTAGGTTCATTATTTATAATTAAGCCACTAGTTTTTAAAGTTACTTAAGTGCATTTTGATATGTAATTTTTTTTTGATAAAACCAGTTCAATAATAATTTTTTCTTTCCTCCTAAATATTCGTTTTCAAAATTTGAGGTTCTTCTAGCCGTAAATATCTTCTCGTTTGAGGCATTTAGTATTGTTACTTCTGATAAAAAATTATATTTTGATTTATCGCATTATAAAAAATTAACATTTTTCGTTTGATACAATCGCAGTTGTTATCTCTGTTAATAGTAATCAAATCATTTTTTATTTAATTTTTATATACCTATCTATAGCTTATATTTAAGAATTGTTCAATCTAATTGAAGGTAGCTAGCTCTTTTAAAAATATTTACTGCGGTTATACATGATCAAATGCTAAACTTTCTGTTCAAGTGGCCATGTGACTGGGTTTGTTTGGAACAACGTTTTTAAAAGCTAAACATATGTTCAACAGTATTTTTCTGTAAAACGAGATAATCTTCATCACATATTTACTTCAATTTACACAAAAAATACTTCTTTATCACATTTTCGAACGGGTCAATTAATGGTTCTCTCATGTTAATACATTTATTTTTAAAAATAAAATAAATTGATACCATATTACCGTATCTCATGTATATTCCCCTACGGGATTTTAGGTCAGTTTCAGCCTTCAACCTGCTCCATCCCCTATGGGACACGTGTCACTAAATCCATTCACCAAACAGAAAAACATTGCAAAATAAACTGTTCCTCTGTTTTTGCTTCATCCAGAATCAACGAAACCGCGCATTAGGGTCCCCTTTTCTCATCATAAAAACTGAAACAACCCCAAAAAAATAAAAATACAGAACGAAACTCTGAGAAGGTCTCATTCATATTAGGTGCTTACTATAATATTGATGCGTTCGTGGCCAAACTATCCATCCCTGTTTCGGCCAAAATCAGTTTCTTCAGGTTCGCCCAACTCTCTCTCTCTCTCTCCCCCCCCCCTTCCCTGGTTTCTGATTTAGAATGTTTAGGGTTTTGGGTTTCAGAATTTCTTCACGTTCTTGAGGTTTACGCAAACCTTGTTGGTCATAATTTTCAAAATTTTGTATCTTTAACCAATTCTTATTCATTATTCTCTTTTATTCCATCTTTCTGTTGACTTCGATTTTTTTCTTCCTTCTCAGCTTTGTTGATTAATCGGTACGTTTCATTTTATCTGGGTTATCGTTTTTTTTCCTCTGTGCTTTTAACGCAGCTAAGAACTGTGAAGATGAAGGCACCGTTTTTTTTATGTTTTCTGTAGTCAGTCTTAGATATTAATTTACTTATTTGTCGTCTTCCTTACAGGAATCATAAAGTCATGGCGACTGCAACCGTGGCCACTGCCGGTGCAGCTGCTCTTTTATACTACACATTAAATCGTAAATTACAGTCTGATACAGAGAGCGGAGATGAAGAAGAAAATGCTAATTATTCATCCACTATGGTGCCTGTGGGAATAGACCGTGTTTCCCACAGGTTGATACAAGCCCCTGCTACGTGGTTAGAGACAATATCAACATTGTCAGAGACTCTTAGATTTACCTATTCCGAGACTCTTGGCAAGTGGCCAATTGGGGATCTGGCATTTGGTATAAGTTTTCTTTTGAAGAGGCAGGTAAGCAATGGCACTTGTTTGTTGGTGTCCCCGAGTTATCAACTGAAACGCATGAGAAGAATGTGGAATGTTTTCTTTTTCTTGTTTTCATCTACTAATTAATGAAGAATTTTCCCCCTTCCTTCCGGCCATTGAAGATTATTGATAGATTGATTTATGCATTGAACTAGGATATTTTGTTACTTTCTTTCATTCCTCTTCCTTCTACATCAATTAGGTTAAGTCAATATTTTTTAATTGTGAGATTTCAGCCTCATTGCTTTTCTGCATTCTAACATCCCAACGGTCAAATCAATTCAAATTGACAAATTTTGTAACTGTATGATTTATTTCCTGGTTGTAGAAAAAGAATCCCTTATTGAAATACAAGCACTTTCATATTGCCTGTATTTTTCATGTTATGTTCTATTGTTCCTCTTGATTTGAGTGGTATAATGATCATTTGGGATAAGATTGATTCCATATCATCTTCTAGGGTAATGGTAGTGATGTATCTGCTGTGGCTCTTCCATGCTTAAGTTCTTCAAGTCAACCTATGATAGAAGAATAAGCTGATATGTAATATTGCTTTTTGTGTTCATGTTTTTTTTATATGTTTAACGTGGTGTTCTATAGCCTTTAGTTTTTTGTTTGTGATGCTCATTTCTTCTTTGTCTTCTCGGTCTTCTTTTTTCCTTGAGTTAAAATATGATTGTTAATTTTAAAATTCTGTGTTACGCATTGCAGGGAAACTTTCATGTTGAGAGTGTATTTGGTGGTAAGGATAGTTTACAGCTGAAAGGGCCTGAGGTTACTGCTGAACTTAAATGTCTCTTAAACTTGCTAACACTCTGTTGGCATTTTTCAAAGAAGCCATTTCCGTTGTTTCTGGAAGAAACTGGCTACAGTGAAGAGAATGTTCTCCTTCAAGAACCAAAAGCAGGAGTAAGTTTTGTCCAATTTTCCATTGAAAACTGCTAATAACTTGATGCCTTTACTTCGTACTGAACTACTGATTACATTATTGAAGTTATTATTCATGCTTTGCTTTTATGGGAGGATGAAAGACTTAATGGACTGGGACTATTGTCTTTAGAGGGAGGGGGGAAATGGGATCAAAGGGAGATAGTTGGAGTTATGAGGGTTTTGCTTTTCTATCTTGCTTTGGGGAGAAAGGGCGGGGGATGAACTGCATAGGGAGCTAATTGCTCAATGACCAAAATTAGTCAATGGTTAGATGAAAAGGTAATTTAAGTTATTGTCCCATGATTAGCTCTGTAGCGTTTAATGCCAATATGATATGTATACAATTTTCTTTTCATTTGATGTGCAGATTTTGAAGCCTGCTTTTACTATTATAGCTGATCACAAGACAAGACGTTTTCTTTTGTTGATTCGTGGGACACATAGTATTAAGGATACTTTAACTGCTGCTACAGGAGCTGTGGTACCCTTTCATCATACTGTGGTGCATGAGGGGGGTGTTAGTGATGTGGTTTTAGGTTATGCCCATTGTGGGATGGTTGCAGCTGCACGTTGGATTGCAAAGCTTGCAATTCCTCGTCTTATTGAAGCCCTTGATCAATACCCTGGCTATAAAGTAAAGGTAAGTTTATTTTTTTGGTACTATGCTTACTCTCTAACAATTCAATGCATTTTCTGATCTTGCAGATTTTTCCTGCCTTGTCTTGTGTCAGACATCATTTCCACAAACTAAGGATTATTTTGACTGATCAAACTTTGAAGCATGAACACATATGATAGATCATCATATCATTTTCTCTTAAATATGAATGCATATGATAGATACACTCTTACTTTTGCATAACTAGTGTTGTTGAGAATATTATGGAATGTTAGTTTGGCAACTAAATCTTGTTTTTGAACTTGAAATCTATGGGAACTTGATATTCAGAACTTAATCAGCCAACAAATAGCGGCACAAACTCTTCTTTAAAATGGAGACAAAATTACCATCCACCATGCCTGGACAAAACACTCAAGTAATCACAGAATTAAAAAAAGGAAACAAAAGGAAATATAAATGACTATCCTGACTTCAAGTTCTCTTCACCAAAAAATCCTAATCCCTTGCCTTCCTCCCACTGCTCACAATGCTAAAATACTGTTGTGACTTACGAGACCCACACACCTTCTAATCGCTCGGAACTTGTGTTCTTGGCCATTGGGCCCTTTTTATCCCACTACACTCATCCCCATGCCTTAAACTTGTTGGGGAAATAATCTAGGCCTTACTCTGCTTTACACAAACTTGACCGGCCCACTAGCCCCATCAAAACCGTGAGTATAAAGTTTAATTTCACCTGACCTGGCTTTTTTTGGTCTAACTTTGAGCTTCAGACTTCTTAGTATGGAGTTTCTTCGGATTTTGGATTGCCTTTTCAACGTTGTTTGTGTAGATTGTAGGGCACTCCTTGGGTGGAGGCACTGCTGCGCTTCTCACATATATATTGAGAGAACGAAAGGAACTGTTTGAGACTACATGTGTTACATTTGCTCCAGGTTTGTCAACCTTAGTATGATTCAGGTTAATTGTAAATGCAAGTTTTAGGGATATTGTAAAAATGAAGAGCTTGAAACTGACTGCTTGTTGCTCATGCAGCTGCTTGTATGACATGGGAGTTGGCCGACTCAGGGAATAGTTTTATCACTTCTGTTATAAACGGAGCCGATTTGGTGCCAACATTCTCAGCGGCTTCTGTGGATGACTTGCGGGCTGAGGTGGTGAATCCTATCCTTAATTTGGCTTTTAGTCTTTTTTGCTAGAGATGCATGAACAGGACTCTACAGTGGTGTGGACGGTGGTAGTTTTTGTTTTCGTTTTTATTTGACGTAGTAATGAGTTGCTTCTCAATCATGATATTTGAGTTTTGTTTCTTAGGTTTTTAGCTAGTCTTCATTGTGTATTAATGTTATTAACTTGATTGACAGGTGACAGCTTCGGCATGGATAAATGACTTGAGAAATCAAATTGAGCAAACAAGAATACTCAGTACTGTTTATCGTTCTGCTTCAGCTTTGGGTTCTCGCCTCCCATCCATTGCCACTGCCAAGGCAAAAGTTGCTGGGGCTGGGGCCATCTTGCGACCTGTTTCAAATGGTACCCAGGTACTCTTCATACACAAATTGGTTCCTTTCACTTCGTACAGGCAGTTATCATGCTACTGTACAATACATTTGTGATAAACTGCCTTTTGTTGAGAGGATTTTATCTTTTTGTCTGTCTGTCTGTCTGTCTTTTGTCTGAGATCACTCCTTGAATGGGAAGTTTTACCTACTATCCACTTTGTCATGAGCGTAAATTGCAATAATTATGTTTTATCCCTCTAATTCTCTTTGAATGTTGGAGGTTGATTTTCCGGTCTAAAATTGTGGCATTCCGCATTGGTCTGAATTTTGAACGACTTCAGGTTGTGATGAGGAGAGCCAGGAGCATGGCTCATGCGGCATGGACACATCAGCCTATTAACTTGTCCTCTTGGTCATGCATGGGACCCCGTCGCCGATCCTCGGGCATCCATCTGAGTTCCAAAGAATCAGGAAGCTCTTCTAGATCTTCAGTTTCTTGCAATGCGGAGAGCTCTGATTCACTATTATCTCCCAAGAAAAGCATGAATGTGACTGCAGTTCAGAACATGGACCTTCCTATATCTTCTAGTGTAAGAGGTTGGTCTTCTGAAATTGAATGCTCTTGCGCTGATAGAATGAGTTCAGATGTGGAGGGCAATGTTGTTCTCAACGATGGTGATGGCATTATGGAGCATGAAACATACGAGGATAAAATGACCGAAGTGGAGCTGTGGCAACAACTAGAGCATGAACTGTATGACAGAAATGAAGGTGAGGAGGCTGATGTGATAAAGGAGA
>JANTPZ010091544.1:0-34498 GCA_025593235.1 Vachellia pachyceras
AGGGAATTTGAATAAAATAAGGAAAATAATGTAATTAATCCCTTGCTCTGCTGTCTCTCGTGTTCTCGTCGTGTGGTCAGCGATGGATGAGGAAGATGAAATCAGAGTTGCGGCGTCTTGTGCGTGTGCCTTCGTGTTGCCGTCGTGCGCGTCTGGAAGTGTGCGTGGGTGGAGGTGAAGTCGAGTCTGCCGAGTCTCTCCGTTGTAGGGTGGCAGAAGATGGAGGTCGCTGGTTGTGAATGGAATGGGTCTCGTGGTTGTGTGCTCAGTGGAAGGAATGGATGAGGAATCAGTGGTCGTGGCCGGTCTCTGCGTGCGTGCCGTTTTAAAAGAATCTGGTGCGTGGGATTCGAATTTTGCGGCGTGGATGGAGTCTCAAATTAGTGCCTTTTTCATATAATTTTAATTCATAAGACGTGTGAAATTCCCCAGATTATATATGAAAAAATGTATAAAAATATGGTTAGATCATGTGTTTACTGATTTTCTTCTTCTTGGTTTCTTTTATCGTTGTTTTGCCCCTTTTTCCTGGAATGAGTTCCGTCGTCTGAGAAGACGATGAACAGTTGATGATGAAGAAGAGAGAGGAAGGGGTCAGCAGATGATGATGTGGAGAGGGTGGAGGAAGCATGTGTGCCTATGATGTATGACCACTCCATCAACGAGAGTGGGACAAGCTTGCACTGGCTTGCAGAGGAGAGAGAGGGGAGGGGTTTTGCATAAGAGAGAGAAAGAGCAAAGGATTGGGGAGAATAATTTGGGTAATATATAACCTGGTTGGTCAGACTCTCCGTAAACAGATGAGATTTGTTTTGTGTGATCCTAACGTGTGGTTAACCTGTGGTATGTTGTTATAGGCATTTTTTTTTTAAGGTTGTGCATGGTATGGCATGAATCTGCTTTCCAAATGATCAATTGAAATTATCCAAAATATGTTATAGGCTAATTAATCAACAAAATACAATCTAATAATACAATTTAACAAATATGAAATGTAAATTATTACAATAATTCATTTTTGTAAATTATTACAAAAATGATCATATTCATTTTTTTTTTGTAGATGGGGTGTGGCGTGGGGGCGGATGTTATGTTGGGTTGAGGTGATGACTGGGCTTTAGTGGAGAATGGGGCAGTTGGGAATTGAAGCCCAAAGAAGAAGGGCATGGGATGAATTGAATCAATAAAAGGGAAGCGGATGGGCATTAGGCATTTAGCTGTTGCCTTTTCTTTTTATTACGTATAATTAAGCATGTACTGTTACTGATGATGCACACAGATCAACTTGATCATATGTCCTGCTTTTTACTATACTGCTGATACCTCTCTCAGAGCCAATCTTACGTCCTAACCATTTATAATACCGTGATCCTTCATTTCCCATCCATTAGACTCTGTAGGATTGTTTCAAACAGGGTTCCTTAGCTGTAGCTGTTTTAACGCTGGTGCGGGTGGGTGATGTAGATGGGAATAAATTGATAAAAGCCAACGATTTTAATTATCATATCCAAACACAGGTGGTCCACGAAAGTAGGTAATCAGTGACGAATATCCCCTACATAAAAAGTCTATTACATGATTCATTTTGAGTTTTATAACACACATTGTAAGAGGGATAGTTTATAAATGAAGGATGACTGCAATGTTATTGTTTGAAAATTGCAGACAAAAGCTAAGCACTCACTAAGTAACAAAAAGGGGTCGCTAAAAAAAGATGAACCTGGCTTAACCTTGATTACTGTTACTGGTGATGCACCCGGATAAATATCTGCACTATTACAGGATAGGGTATTGCACGGTTCTTTGAAACTTAGATTGTTTGTTTTGTTTTCCTGGGTGTATAAACAAGCTGATAAAGCAGTAAAATCCCTTTTTGAAAATGCCATATCCGATCACGTAGTTCTGTCCTTCAAGCGAACAGGGCAGCCGCTTCTTAGTTTCGAAAAAAGTGCCCATTTCTCGATACTTGAGTCAGAATCAATCACCTTCCACCTGGGTAAGCATCCACACATTGGCACCAGTTGAATTAAGTGGGTCATTAATTGATAATTACTAGTATCTGGCTTCTTTGTTATTAAGATACTCACTCGTAAGTGGTGATGAGACGATGGAGAAACACCAGCATCATGGCTTTAGCCATGTTCTTCCCGAGGCACGACCTTCCGCCCACCCCAAATGGTAAGAAGCCGTGTGGTTTTGACTTGGCCTGTTGTTGAATCAAGATCACAGCAACTCAATTCTTAATCATATCCGTGTCTTTTGAATACAATTAGTTGGTCACGATGGGGGGCTTACATTAAATCTTGAAGGATTGAAGACGTCCGGATCATCGTAAACGGTTGGGTCCAAGTGTATTGATCTAGCGTCGATGTTCACGTTCCACCCTTTCTTTATTTTAAATCCTGCATGCATATATGACTTGTTTCTCGAGTTTTACAGATATAAATCAAAGAATCAAATACAGAGGAGGTTATAAAGTGCCTTCAATCTCGCAGTCCTCCAGGGCCACTCTTGGGAACCACTGAACAACAGATGCCATTCTTAAAGTTTCTTTTGCCACCTATAATATTTGTCACCATCAGTTAATTTGTTACGCCTACAACTCAACATATTTAATCACTCATAATTCCCCACAGACGACTCACTACCACTAATTAACATCGCTCACCTTGGAAGCGAGTGGCATCTCATTAAGATCCTCAAGTGTAAGATGCGGACTCCCGCATTTTTTTGCAAGCTCAAGGTGCTCCTTCTGCTCATTTCATAAAATACCCAATAATTCATATATCTGATGAAGTGGTGGGAGCCAATTTGGTAAAAATTCCCTTTCTTTGGTTCAGGCTGATTTTTTTTTTTTTGGGGCTATGAAAACTAAAACAAGGAGGGAAATTGACTGACCATAAGATCGTGAAAAACCTCCTGATTCTCACCCACGAATTTGACCATCCATGTAATTGCACTTGTTGTCGTGTCCTGACCTGCAATTTCACCCGTAATGATCGAAAACTTATGCTTTGACGTGTACATCACTTGGCTCATTTCTGCCGCTAAACTAAATAGACTACTAGTAAATCCTTGTTTCTCAGTCTTACCAGCGATTACCATGGTCAATATATTATCTCGGATCTCTTCATCTGTTAGCCCTCTCACTTCTTGCTCATTATTGTCATTTCCTCCTAAAAGCCTTTGAAGAATATCTTGATGAACGCATGCCGATCCACTTCTTCTCTCATTCATCGCCTTCTCCAATACGTCCATGATCCTTTTTCTAGCCTGCATCAATTCTCACAGGGTCAAACAGAATACAGATAACTCTGCAAATTTAGTTAAGAAAAGCATAAGCCTTTTTTTGTTTTAGGTCATGGTTCACAGATGACCTTATTTTGTTGGGCCTTCTATCCTAACAAGAGGAATTTTCAGATTTTAGACGGGCCAGTGAGTAAGGATGGAGGTACACCTGAAGACCCTTATAGAATCTGGTCCACCTGAACCGTAGAGGAAAGGCTAGCATTGCGTCACATACACGACCCACCTCTCTCTGCATCATATCCAATTCATACCCGCTCTCGATGCTCATAAGCATTTTGCACATCGCTTTACAGGTTATCTGACCCCACAAAATTACTTTGTCAAACCCACCCGACAAAAAAGCACTAAACTGATTGGCTAAGGTCATTCTATGATTGCGGGGCACGTGCGTACCTGAAGAGCTTCGTGTTGAATGACGACGAGGCCTTGACTTGGCCAGCCATTGAAGGCTTCAACAACCAGTTGATCGAAGTGTAGAACAAGAGAGGCGAGGGAGTGAGCTGAGAAGAGAGAGAGGAGATGGCCTCGGACGAGCTTGTGATGGTGGTGAGAGGCACAGAGCAAGCTGTGAGGTCCAACCAGCTCCGCTATTGACTTTATGTATCTCTTTGAGAATTTCCCAACGTTGTTGCTCAGAATGGTTTTGGCCGATTGCATGCTCGACGTAAACACGTGGGTTTCTCCAAATAGCCGAGTCTTGAAGCATCTCCCATATCTGCCACACACCCCCTAATCCACTTCAATCTCTGTTACTATAATATATGATTCTCATAAATACTTGCATACATAGAATATTTCTAAAACACTGTTCAACGTAACAGCTTATATCATCGATGCCTTCCTAATTACGTTCTCATCTATTTCACAATAAGTTGAACCAGATTTCAACCTGGTAATTCCCTTATCAATCATCAATCAATATATCTAAAGCAAGTAAATATATATATGTTCTCTAGCATTTTTTTTTCCCGGGGGCGGTGGTATATCGTGGTTGTGAAGTTACCGGAGGCGACGATATCGGACGAATTCATAGACTCCTTGCGGGCTATTAATGGCGGCCATGAATTGCAGTGTTTCTCCGACAAAGGAAAGTCCTCGGTTTCCGGGAGGAATTCCAGCTTCTGACTTGCTATTGCACCATAGATTCCACGCTCTATGACACACTGTAACAACAACAACAGCAAAGATGCCCCAGTAATAACAAGACATCGAAAGCCCCTGAACCAGATGGCTAAACATTTTTATTCTTATCGCCAACTAACTTCGTCGATGACCTTCTCCTATATATATATATATATATATTAGTATAAGCAGCCACCATATTCTTTAGCATTTGCTTAAGGGATTGATAAACTCAAGGGGGAGGAGATACGTGTGCGGCTTAGAACAGCATGAGGGCGTGAACATGGCCGACAGGCAATGATTGAGGTGAATTATGAAACATGGAGGCTTCCTTTCCTTCGAATTTGAAGTGGTGTAATGCGTAAGCCCTACCCAACAGTAGCCGCAGATTTTCCACCCTTCTTTAATATATACCTGTTTAATCAAGTTGGGTTTTCACAACGCACTAGAACGGGTAAATTTGCAGTGATTACTTTGTAAAAACACTACAATGTATTTGATTTTGTAGCTGTTTTTAATCAAATTGCAACATTTTTACAGCTCTTTTAACCAAGTAATGCCTTAGTAGCGGTTTTATTAAAACAAAACCGCTACTAATTTGGAGTTATATATATTAGCGTCAGGTGGCGGGAAGTATGCATCAAAATAATAACGTTAATTTGTAGAGATTTTATATAATTAAACCATTATAAATTAAAAATGTGAAAATGATTTTTTTTAAAAAAATTGATTTGAAATTAGTAGTGATTCTATAGCTGTTACAAATACAGTTATGTAAATTGCTACAAATTTAAATTTTAAATTTTAAAATGAGGGATATAAATATGTAAAAAATAAGTTTTTTAAAAAAATTTGATTTAAAATTAGTAGCTTTGAATAACCGCTACAAATACAAACTGTTACAAATACCATTATATAAAGTGCTACAAATTTGAATCTCAAATTTTAAAATGTGAGATGTAAATATGTGCAAATAGTTTTTTAAAAAAGTTTGATTTAAAATTAGTAGCAGTTTTATAACCGCTACAAATACTGTTACATAAACCGCTATAAACTTGAATTTAAAATTTTAAAATGTGAGGTGTAAATATGTGAAAATGTGTTTTTTCCAAAAAAATCTGATTTAAAATTAGTAACAATTTTATAACCGTTACAGATTCAACAAAACTGCTGTGAATACGGCCACACAAATCGCTACTAAATTGAAAAATACTCCCCCTCTTCCATTTTTTTGCCCCACTACTCATCATCCTTCTCTCTTCTTCATTTTAACCTTCTTTATATCAACCTATACATTCTTACTTTTTAACTTTTTCTTATTTTTTCACTATCTTTTTATCATGCTAATATTATTTTATTTTGGTTTTAGATTTATTGGATATTTAATACCTACCATTCCCTATCTATCACTTCATTATCAACATTTATCTTATAATCCAAAATATGACCTAACTCAAACCTTAGCATATATTTAATATTAACATTTCTACTTTAATATTAAAAAATTGATAATCATGAAATTATGAATTTTAAATATGAAATTATTACAAAAAATTATATCCCTAAAACAATATAACTTTTGCCAGGGGATTTATTTTCAGAAATTTTGAATAACATTTGTAGCGGTTCACCAACCGTTACTAGAAAGACGTCAAGATTTTAAATTTTATTTACTTCTACTTTCAAATTTTACCGTATAAAAATTAGTTGCGTTACTAACCGCTACAAATTTAATTAATTTTTTTAATATGAAAATTCAATTTGTCCTTCCAAAAATTAGTAGCGGTTTTGCTCTGTGTGTAGCGATTATGTATGACTGCTATAAAATTGTTTGTCATGTTGAATTTTGTAACGTTTTATAGAACTGATGTAAATACAGTAAATTAACTGTTGCTAAACCCCTTTTTTTGCAGTGACATTGTGTGCGTCTTGTCTAAATAATTATATTTTTTTTACTTACTATTTGCTCAAAAACCAAAGAATAACAAGTACATATATGGTGTGAAAGGGAATATGCTGTGTGAGTTAGTAGCACCTTTCTGGTTGTTATAATCATCAGGTCCTTGGGTGTTATATGAGTGTGTTAGAAATAATGGATTTTGTGAGTGGGTAGAAATTTTTGGCTCCGCTGCTGTTAAAACATAAACAGAAAAGAGATCATTATGCTCTATTGGCTGTTGAGGAGTACAGATGGGCATCTAACCCAAACAGTGATAGTGATGGCGTAAATTAGCCGTTTGGGAATGCGGTAGAGAAGTACTTTTACGCAAATCGAGGTAAATATGTGAATGAGATTATTTCGTTTTATGGAAAAAGTACCGTTGAACATGCGTTTAACTTTTTGTAACACTCCGTCAAACAAGCTCAGTATGCTATGGAAGATGACATATGCAGCTACGTACGTGGTGCTGCTGGATGGCAAATTTTTTTTTTTTAGGTAAGGGAATTACCCAGGGTATCCACCGCCGGCAGCAGTGACTAATCCCCTCGCTGATTTGTGCGGGCTTCTCGATGGGAGGGACAGCTGGGTGGCAAATTAAATCATGCATCGTTCAATCATTCAAATGGCACACCAAAAACAGCAAAGGTGTAGAATTAGCGCAGGCCCAATTATATGGACCACTCGAATCATGCACATTTCCTACACAAACGAACATACATGTGCACATCATCATAAACAGCGAGAGGGAGAGATCCCAGAAAAAAGAAAAATGAAGTAAGGAAGTGCGTCATCAGGCATGCTTGACGAGGGAGACAATAAGATTCATGTATTTGGCGGAGGTGTGGGACAGGTGGCGGTCCACCAGCTGAGTGTAGACTTGGAACAGCCTATCCATGACGTGGCCTCCGAATTGGGATTCCAGCATGGACTCAACCACCGCCCTCACCGTTCGGGACACTCGCTCTCCTCTGGTCGCCTCCCCCACGTACGACGCATCTCCGCCGTCCCAGTCGATCTCGCACGCCTCCTCCCTCTCTACCACGAACGACCCTTGCTTCTCCAACGCCGCTTTCAACTCTTGCATGCACGGGGCATAGTAGGGCACATCGAACTCGTCCACCTTCTGCTCTTCAATCAAACCCTGCACGAACAGTAAGGTGGTGATTATATAACGGGAAGGTGTGGCGTGAGGGGCAGATATTGGAAGACCATGCATGCACGGTGGAGTTACTTGAGAGACGAGGGACATGAGGGCTTGGGCCAAGAGCTCCCACTGGTAGCAGCTTTGGGGAGTGGCGGGGTCGGAGGAGTCCCTAGCCATGAGCGACACCACCATGCGTCCTCCCGTCACCATCTCCCGAGCACGTGACTTGAGGAACACTGAAAAGTCCGTCTCGAATTGCCTTGCATACGCATCCAACACCCTCCCAGGACTGCTCTCCGATATGTATATCTTCCCCTTGTTACCCTTCAACCCCGCCGGAACCTGCTTTCCACTTATTGTGTATATACATCAATTTCACCTTAATTATACATGTATAACATTCAAAATAAAACACTATTGCTTTCTTAATTCTGCACATGCCTCTTATGAAAAGAGTGATCAGCGACTCAGGAATATCACTCGGTGGACAGGGGCCACAAAAATCAGAGAAAAAATTTTACCTAGGACCAAACAACATAGTACTGCAGCACTGGTCTTTATAGGATAATGCGACGGGTTGCGCCTTGAGTATTGACCATAGAAACCCAGGGAACCCTTTTCTTGTTTCAAAATTTGATGCAAACGTAACTTGAAACACTTGCAAGCCTCCTTAATTTTCACTCAATTCATTCATTAAAAAAATAAATTGTGACTATATATCATACAAAAGTTCATATTCCATGATCAAACTTTTTTACTGGTAAAAAAGTAAAATAAATTAATTATATCATATATTATAAATTAATAATGTGAATCCTTAATTAGATAATATATGAGATTATAAGTTAAGTAAATTAATTTAAAAAAATGATAAATATGTATATATTTGATCATGGCAGGTCCGCATGCAGGTACCTGAGAAAGCCAGTGGAGGCTAGAGGAAGAGTGAACAAAGTGGAGACTTTTGGCCGGGAAGAGTGGACCGTAGAAAGAGCCAGGCGCCCCAAAAACAAGACACCGCCCCATCTCGCTTCCTCTGTCAAGCCTCAATTTTCGGTAGAAACCGGGCAATGAGGCGAAGATGTTGTTGAAGTCGTTGGTGTAGAGGTCATTCAAATACACCCTCAGCTCGGGGGATGGCCTCTCGAGGCGGCGCATGGTGGCGCATACGGCATCGAGTATGTCATAGATGACGAGGAAGGTGTTGGGCCCCGAGGAGCAGCCGAGATCGGCGATGCCCATGCTGTCAGTCCGAGTGGACCACACGGTTTTAACGATGGCTTCCCTGGTTGCTGCCTTGGACACCGAGATAATGGTGTTCTGCACAGAACAGCAGGATTTACGTACAGAGCACTATATATATATATATATATCTATGTATATATGTATGTATTGGGTGATTTATAAAGACAGGTTGATTTGGGATGAAAGGAACCTGAACGGCGGAGTTCATTGCATAGCTAGTGTCGCCCTCTCCTTTGTTCATGCGGAGTACTTGCTCAACCTGCATGTCTCCTGTTCTCGCAGAGAGTCCTGTGTTGATGTGAAGAGCCACTGCTAGATGTGCTCAAGTATTCAAGCTTCACCCAAAAGCTTTGCTCTCTCCATCTATATATAGTCTGCCTCGCATCCCCAACCCTGAACCATATGTTAATTACCGAGGCTAAGACCGTACATACAGAGAGATCAAGTTTTTTTTTTCTTTGTTTGGCCAATAAAGGGGGGGATCAAGGTTAAAAACATAAACATGGACAGAAATGTGCGGTTTGAAAACGACTAGAAATACGACTCAAGAGGTTGACCGAGTCGATCAACTAGCCTTTTAAGGGGAGTGCACAATCGTATGCCTTATTTGTGATTATTCCATTGACTCTAGCTAGTAACTAAATGCTTTTTGTTTTTTTCGTATTTATTACATTCTACATGAGTGATATTTTAATATATTATATGTAAAAAATGGTTACGTGTTTTTATTTTTTATTATTTTTAAATATAAACACTTGAAAGGCATCAACCACAATCTTAACTTTAGAGTGTTTATTTTTAAAATATCATGAAATTGAAAACATAACGAACTTTTACTCATAAATTATCATGTTACTTATTTTATGTATAGTTCAATGCTAAAAAAACACGAAAAAAAACATTGGAGAATAGTCCAAAAATTAACAGACAGCTGACAACCCATACCTACTTCACAAATTTGAAGTCATTTCCGTGTATTTACCTCCACGTTTTAATCCTTCTTCGTCCCCTGTTAACTCCACCGGCTAACTCACCTCTTGATCTTTTTTTTTTTTTTGGGATAGCACTCGCCTCTAAATCTTATCATCGTTTAGGTTGCACGGAATGCGCCACAAATAATAATACTAATAATAATGCAATTAATATGCATTGGTTAATATAAATTTTAGTGCTTTTATTTAAGTTTAAAATCATTGATTTAGATCCTCATATTTCATTTTATGTAAAATATTAGATTCTATAATTTAATAAAAATCTGGAATTAAAATCATTAGTTTTAAATCAGAAGCACCGAAACGACATGCCTAACTATTTTGGTAACAGTGTCCTTGCATCGATAAATGAGGAGAACATGCCATCAGACTGCACGCTAGTTCACAATTGAGTGGTTATATTTCTTTCGAGACATAGCAAGACCAATAAAATAGCTGAGATCAACTAAATCTGTAAGAGCAAACTCATTATTCAATTTAGAATTGATGAGAGCAGTGATGAAAGGCAAAGAATTGCCAATAATAATGACATCGTTGATATAAGTCAGGACATAAGTATCAGAGGTACCAGACTGCATGATGAGAAAAAGGTCACAAGCATGTTGTAAACTCGTACTTGTGTACGTAAGGTAGCCGTTAACGGATGAAACAATGGGTCCATTTGAAAATATTTAACTCTCACTCAAAAACACCTTTAACAGTGTTTTTCTGCAAAACGAGATAATCTCTTCTACATATTTATCTCCGCTTTTGTAAAAGCACTTTTCTACCATTTTTTCAAACGGGACTGCTTAAGGACACATAATGCTTTACAAACCGGGGAGAAGGACCAACTTCAAAACCAAACTTTAGGGCACATTTGGTACAATGGAATTGGGGCATGCACATGGAGAAGAAAATGGAATTGATTTCCAACACAATATTTGTTTGGTATAATAAAGAGAGCATGCGATTGGTTTCCATGCATGTGGAAATCATTTCTATCTTTCCACCAAAAAATCTCACTTTTCTAATTTCATTTACACATCTCTCCTTTTTTTTTATCCTCTTCCTTTTCATCTTTCACCTCACCATCTCGATCTGTCTCACCCCACCGTCGATGATGGCACGTAGTGATGGAAAATGACAGTGCCTCCGCCGATCTAGCTAGGTGTGTGAGTGCGATGGCGATATATAGGTACAGAGATTAATTTTATTTTAAATTATGTATACATTAAAATAATTTTATATAAAAATAAAATTATATCTTTTATATCATATTTGGATTGTCCATATTTAATGGGCGGTGCGGTGCGTATATGAAAATGGTAAACACCCAAACGTGGATGTCTAATGGATGAAATCACGAAATTAAAAACAAAAACGACGGAATCAATACAGAAGAAAAAAGTTTGTCCTATATTGATCTTTCAATCCGAAGGCTTTGGATTAAAATATGACAATCTTGGATTGACCGAGTTAAACAAAACATGTAAAATATGTTGTTTACAGCTTTACTGTTAATCTCTGTGAGAAATAATCAAAATACTGTTAGAAAGGACCATTCAGTCAAAGATATGGTAGAACACAATGGAACGCACAATTGAAGAGCCTTTGTGCAGAAAAGTATCAATCTTTCGGCTATTATTGCCCGGAGAACGTGATTCCATTATATTATTGCCTAATTATTTCATCGTAAACATCAATTCTTATTCTCCTCTCCCTTTCTAATTAACTGTCACAATGTCCTAATTATCCACAGCAAATTAAAGTGAATTCCCACGGGATAGTGTGGTCCACCATACACAATGGTTGGTTAATATTTTGTGCTGTTAGTGATTGTCCTATACAAAATTCTCCAATACAAGTGTATTGAATACCTCACTTCCTGTTGTGCATGGATATTAGCCATAAAGTACTCCCCAGATGTAAAACCCTCTGTATAGTGTAAGCATTGCATTTAATTAGAATCGGAAGAATAACACGTGGTGGATACCCAGTGCCGGCCGGCGGAGGCTTAATGGCCAGATGATATCTTTGTACTAAGAAATTAAAATAACCTCCCTACAAACATTTGAAATTGTGTCCGAGCCATGCTACGTGGTATGGTCCTGTTGATTGACTTTTCTTCTTGTGGCCATTATTGCCTGGTCGGGGCTGAGAGAATTGAGGCATATTTTGAATGTGCGATTCCCGCAGAGCAAAAGTTGATATGATAAAAAAAACCGTGTTCATTATCTTTCTCGCTTACTTTATTTCCTGCTGAATGGGATGGATCACGTTTCCAATTATACCGTTGAAAAGCAAGAGAGTTTGACTAATTATAGTTGATAGCGTAACATTATTATTATTTGATCGAAACCGACATTATTATTGAGAACTTGTTCCTACATACTCTCACTGTTGTTGTCCGTATAAAAGCTGTGCTCGTTTCGTTGCTATCCATCTATCATCTGAATAATGACATGGACAGCCTCTGCAGAATCCAAATTAATTATAGTGGCTGAGGGCATCTTTCTCTCCATTGATTTCAACCATGGGGGCCACACAATGCCCCCTTCAAATGAAATGCCCTCGTAATCTCCCATTAGCCAATGTAACAACTTTGATGCAGCTATATGTCTTACTGGTGTAGATAAAAAAATACTGATAATTACGAGAAAGCCATATCCCTTTCTTTGCCAGGGGGCAAAAACCTTCATATAACTAAACCAAACCAACAAAGTCCGCTAATATAACAACATATAGCGACAGAAACCGCAGATCAACCCACGCCTGCCCTTCTTTCAAGCCCAAACTCCATGTTCAACGTCTTATTATTAAGCAGAGTTCTCTGCAATGGCTCTCGTATGAAAGCTCCATTATATAAGTATTTTGTTCCAACTTAAGTAAGGTCTCGAGTTCGAGTCCTTGTATATGCAGTAGCCACCGTTGGGAGACTCACCCACCATTTCCAGGTGTGCGACGCGGGTCGGGTTCGGATTAGTCGGGGCGAAGCTTCGGAAATCGGACGGGAAAAAAAAAAAGTACGAAGTTCTAAGTTTGATACTACTCATATAATTTCAGGATAGTCAACAACCAAGTTAGTATCTTATTGGATTGCGTCTGAAAGTGAATTTATGGGTCCGTTTAGGAAAGCGGTAGAGAAGTACTTTTACACAAGCCGAGGTAAATATGTGGAGGAGATTGTTTCGTTTTGCTGAAAAACACTATTGAATGTACTTTTGAGTGAGAGTTAAGTGTTTCCAAATAAGTACTATAACTATGATGTAAGCTTGTGAGACGAGTTTCTGCAAGCAATTCCTAAAAGTCAGTCAGGCCAGCAATGGAAATAATAAAAAAATGAAAACTTGCACAATAACCTACTCACCTCCACGACAACCAAAGCGCTGATCATCTATAGACATTTAGCATGTATTTGAGCTCTCATGAGTGTTTTTGTTCTCTATTACACAGAAATTTCTTCATACACTTATTTTTAAAACACCACAACACCACATACAATCAAACATACCTCTCCAATCTTTAACATAAGATTTTTTTTTTAACAAAAGAATTGAACTACAGATAAACATGACTAGGGAGTAGTTTTTCTTCTGTTTTCTCGGTTGATAACATGGTAGGCAGTATTCTAAACATAGATTACACTCAAAAGTCGGACTCCATGGTTGGGAAATAATGCATTGCATCGTTCATCAAGTTTGTACAAGACGTGAAACAAAATTGTTGGAGGATATCCGCTCTCCCTCAATATGATCAGTTCTTAACTCAGCCCTTGTCAAGAACCATACTATGCTAACAAGAGTGGTAATTTTTCTAGACCATTTACATTATTCAATAAATGATCAAAGATAATTTCTCCATTAACAACTGCCTTTTTAATAAAAAAGTTAGTTGACTTATTCTAAAACTTTTTAGAAGTAGTAGTGTGTCTAATGTCAACTACCTTGTACTAGGGACTGAATAGGAAGTCACAATCCATCTCTTCACCCTCAAGCTCGTCGGCAACGGCCCCACCCACACCACCTCCCTCACCCACCCTCTTGTATCTTCTTCCAATTCGATACTTCAATTGTCTCCATGACTATGCCTCTCTTCTCACTACTCTCTACGCCACCCATTACCTGTCTTTTTTCACTCGTCTATTAGTCGTTGGCATCTGTTTGAATGTGCCTTCATCTTTGCCTCTTATTGTTCACCGTACTTCTTCTGGCCTCCAGCTTCGTTGTCAATAAATGCTGCATCTCTACCTTATTGATAAAGATTTGAATCCCATTGGTTTTAGGAATCATAAAGGTTACTGAAAAAGCATACACTTTTTCGAAATAAATTTGTCATTTAAGGCACTTGGTTGATGAATGTTGCATATGTTTATATTAAGTGCTAGAGGGATATGATTTGGATTGTTTCAATTAACTCAAGAGGATGCTTGAGGTTTAACTTTTATTGGTTACATGATCATTTAATTTATGATATTTACCTGCTACTTTTCTATCCTCAATCTTTATGTTGTTCCAAATGGATTTGCTTATATCCGTTTAAACAGCATGTGTTGGCTCGTATAACATTTTAATTTTTAATTCACTTTAGGAAGAATTATTTTTTATGATAAATAAAATTTATTGTGCATCGGGAGTAAATAGACTAAACGCAAAACGAAATTTATATAAATAATAATAAAAAAACAGAGAAGAAGATGAAGAATTTAAAATGATGTCTTTTATTGTAATTTTGTATTATGGGTCATGCGTGGTAATTTTAGCCGCATTTATTTAATGTGCACGAGGGAATCCGAATTCTCGGTGCGTCTTCCTCTTTTTCCAATATCCGTGGCGTGCGCCATTATTCCAACTTTAAAATTTATTTTGAGAAGTAAAACCTTTTTTTAATAACCAAACATCCTCTATAAAAGTTGTTTTATTCATTTGGATCTATTTAATGGTATAATTCTGTTGAGCAACGGAGCACGTTTTTTGTTCAAGGTTTGGATCAAGTATTGAGTTTTAACAATAGATAACTATAGTATTGTAGAGTTACAATAGTAGTATATTTTAATTGGTTTAGTTTTATTTATTGACTGATTTGAGAATTTTAAATAATTTTTTATTTAATCATATTATCATTTGAGCATATATAATATTTATACCGATTAAATTTAATTTTTATAATTTATTTTAATTTATTGGAGCTTATAATTATTATTGAATGGGTTGGATTTGAGGTTGATAATGAAATATGAACATTATGAATTTTAGATGAAACTTTGAATGTTGGAATTTTGTGTTTTAGATACATTGAAGAAATAGAGATAGTTTTATTTATTCTAATAAATGAGAAATGATTTATGAAAAAAAATTAGGATTTCAATAAGTATTTGAGGACATTTGATTTATGTGATTTTTGTTGAGGAGTTAAGGTGAGAATTTTGGGGTTTTTGTAAATAGAAGAAATTATTGTTGGCTATAATTTTATCAAGTGAGATAGAGTTTATTGGATGATAGAAATGTGATTGGAATAAATTAGTAAGTATGGAAAGAAAATGTATTTTATTTTAATTTATATATAATTGTTTTGGCTACCATTATATTAATGTATAATTGAATTAAATGTGTAGATTAATAGTAATTTGGTGAATTGAGTTTTGAGCTTTGGAATATTGTGATATTGCATACTTATTTTAACGTGAGGTAACTATATTTAATTTATTTTATATGTTTATCATGAGTTGTAAGATGTTTTGAAAATATTTTGTAAACTGTAAGTATTATTTTGATTTAAAATTTATATATGATTATTAATTTGTAAACAAACGTGATAGTACTTTTGTGAACCAAATTTTATATTTATGAATTATTGGTGCAGTGGATAATATTTTGATACTATAACATGTGTTGTTAACTCTTTATGTCTTGTGACATTACATTACAATATATATGCATATTGTAAATTGTTTGTGACTAAATTATGGGTTTGGATTATGATGAAGTATATAGGGAAGATTTTGAATTAGGTGAATCTTAAAGCCCACAACAAAAGTGTCTATTATTGATCATAGTGGTTGATGTTGCATTAGACTTTCAAAGTCATGGATCCAATTATGGATGGCTTGAGAATGACAAACTCTCTTGAGTATTGAAGTCAGTTGTGGGCAACCACAGAAAGGATAACACCTTCTTGTCTTGGACCTAGTTGTAGGTGGTCAGGGAGGGGATCCATTGACCTAATGAGAATGGTAGGCTTTTGACCAGGTCTCAAATCACCATAAGCTAGAGTTCACGTTAGATGGTATAAGGAGGAGTTTGGGTTCGGGAATTGTTTATAATCTGTGATATACTATGTTTGGTTTATATTTGTTTATCTTTTACTCTATTTGATTTATATTTGTCTATTGATTCTCTTTGATAAACTTTATCCATACTCCACTGCTTATAACTCTTTCGCTATATTTTTTAAATTATATGTTGGTTGTTAGGATCTTTTATCTCACCCCGTTGCTATTAATATTTTTAGGTGACAATATTTGTGCTGAAATGTCTGGGAAGGTTGGGAGATTTGTGCATGGCTATTTTTATTATATAGCATCTTCCTCTGTCAATGTGTTAATTAGATGCATATTGCCATTGTAAGGTGTATGCTCTTTTTAGCGCACTTTGATTATTTTGAGATTTTTATTGTAGCATATTGTAGACTTTAATTTGATTTTCTGAAATTGTTTTTTAAGTTACAAAATTGAGTGACACCTTATTATATACTCTTTAAAATAAATGACATTGTAGTATTGAATTATGTTATTTGGGCTTGAGGTGGAATATAAGTTTGAGTTTCCATGATTGAAACCCATTACAATGAGATTGATTTTTATAGTATGATTTGATAAGAATTTGACTTAGTAAAATCATATTATGCATGATAGTTTTTAAATATTTAGTTTTATCTTTATCTATCATAGAAAATTTTTGAAAAAGAGAATTTGATTTCTTTAAGCATGATAAATATTTTGGAGTTATGTTTCATTCTTCTATATCATATTGAATTCATTTTCAAATTCAAACATCGATCTTTATAAGCGTGATTATTTTTTTAATAATATAAGCATGATTAGGTGTACCAATGTGATTTATAAGTTAAGCAATCGGAATAACATAAACTTCCCTGTTTAATAGTGCTTGCAGATCAAGTTTGGCTTCCTCACCCACTAGCTTGCGCAGGTTGTGACCTCTAGTAAGCTGAATTATTGCATTGTCCCATCTCAGGTGCCTTTCTCTTATTCGTCCCTTCTCCTTTCATCAACTGGAGATCTATTGACATTTGTAGGATACCTAACTGTGCTAGCTTGTGATTCTAGCACGCAAACCACAAAATAATGTAGAATATCTTCTGCCTGTACAATTATTTTCTAATCTATCCGTGCTCTCCGGAATCATTCCAAAATATGAGTTAGTATGACATGCAATGGGTTTTAATAATAATAAGTGAGTCAATTATTTGCAGATTTCTTTCTCTCCGAAGTTAGTGTTTTCTATTTTGTTTTACTCCTGTATTTGGCTGCACTCATTTCCAGCTGTTGCAGTTGATTTATTTTGAGTTCAACTAGGTGTTGTAATTTCCTTTTGAAATGCCCCTATACAGAATTTGATGAAATGGGTTGGATGTTCAGGCAAAACCAGAATTATTAACTTTAGGGGAAGATGCAGCTGACCTGGTTTACAGAGGCCAAGGAGCTGCAAATCTTGATCTAGCCTACACTGGATTTTTCCTGCTTTTGTGCGTTTCAACTTTCATTTTCTCTTTTTCCCCTTTAACGTCACACTGGATGCGAATCAATTTTTTTTTCATTTTCTTCGTTTTACCCTTTAATGTCACACTGAAAGCGAATCAACAATGTTATGGAGACAAGTCCTTTTTTATTCTTTCTATTGTTAATAATCAATAATGTGAATTATTTGAAAAGATAATTGTCCTGTGTGGAATGTGGAAAATGAGAAATTATTATGAGGCACTGAACGTTCTTTTCTCTCTATTGGGCTCGTCTGTGTTGTCTACGTAGATTGGGAAAGTGATGCGCATAAGTAAGATCCCAAAGAGTGGCTCACAAGTGGTAAAGAGTCCTGCAGCCTTGACTTAACATGAACATCTCCAGTGGAAAGATATAGGCGGCCTTGCATTATCTTCACATGTTATGAAGCCATTGTTAGGGCCCCAAGACGTTGATGATGGGGTGTGGTGCTTTTGCATTATTCACTTATTGAGTTGACATTCCTTTTAAATTCACATTACCTCTAAAACTGATTATTTTTTAATTTTTTTTATAATTACTTTCTGCTTTGAGCATTTAAACTCGGATTCCAGCAAATATCCTGTGTATGTGCTTTTACATTTTGATTAATCTGAATCTCAACTTGTGAGAAACTAGGTCACTGTATAACTTATGGAACAATCTAATTATGGTCCTCGTTTTACTAGTGTTACTATTAATAAAAAATAGATTTCTGAACTATTAATAACAACAACAAAAATCCTGCTCAAGTTTTAGGGACAGTGCAATTACTTCTATGTTTGTGATAGTTAAATGCTTCTGATCTCTGAACTCTACTTCATTGATCCTTTTTTAGATGAATGTTCTAGTGTCCAGAGAATTCCTTGAGTGTCTGTTGAGAAGAATTTTATTTGACAGCGTCCATCTTTCTGAGTTGATACTGCCCAAATCGATATATCTATTCTGATTCTGTGCTTCTCATGTCTGATCATTCACTCTTCCTTCGTGGTACTGGGATTGATTACGCCGGTTTCTTTCTTTCTTTCGTTCCTTCCTTTTTCCTTTGCAAATTAAGTATGTTAGGTATTAGCATGTTCAAATCTTGTTTTTGTAGTTCACTTGAGACGGGGCTTTCAATATTGACTCCTAAACATCTCAAATTCGTTGCAGAGGGGACTTAACCTTGATATAAATATTTATAGTTTTAAAATTTGTGCTTCCATTTGAGAAATAATTAGTATTTTTCCTTGCGTATGTAACCTGTGACATATGCTGAGGAATTACCCATCTAGGGAGCTGGCAAGTGGCAGAACCTACAACTTACATAGTGCATGCTTGCATCCTTCCAAGTAATTACTAATGGAAAAATTATTTGAAGAGAGACAAAGTTAATGTTGATTAGAATCCAATCACACACTAACTAGTTGCAAGGTATGCACAAATTCTGGAGGGATAAAACTTTCTTTGGGATGATATCGAAACATGATTGTTCAAAGTATCCTATTAACCTCTGTTTATGCAACTCTAAGAAATCCCTAATGTTCCCCCCTTTGGCACCCTCCTTGGTAGTGTGAATTTAGTAACAAGCGGGTGTTTTGAATATTATTCTTTGGCAAACGTGTATCTTTTTTTGTTCAAACCCTGCATAGAATTGGTAAGCTTGAAAATGTTCCGTGGTAAATTGTCTCTCTCTCATTTCAGGTAGCCTAGACGCTAGCCCTTGCATTTCTGTTGAAATAAGGGTATTTTCTCCTTTATGTCATGCAATATTATTCTTCGGTAACATGCATCTTTTTTCCCTCTGTAACATTAGCTCTATATTTATGATCTCACCTGCTCCTCTCTTCTCCCTCTATTGCATGGCTGTAAAATTTTAACTGCTGTTGTAAAAAAATTAAAGCAGCCCAAATGTGGATTCCTTCCTCTTTCAAGATTCATATAAGATGAAACTGCTATCATAAAGAGTGTAACTCGATTCAAAATGCACCAAGCACTGTAATTGCATCAAGGAGAGGTAGACCCCTTAACCACCTTGCTCCAATAGCTGCTTAGTGCATGCCTCTTTCTGTTATAACTATTGGCATCAATTGGCTTGGGCATGAAGTCTGAGTAGGAGATTTTACCGATATATTTTGTAGATATCAGAGCTTAGTCAATATGACCCTCTTGATTTGTTCTCTGGATCCAAGGAAAGAATTCAAAACGCTATCAAGGATATCTTTACTACTCAAAACAATTTCCGTGTATTTTTGAACGGATCTCTCATATTTGGGGGCCTAGGAGGTGGTGCACCAACTACAAATTTTCTAATTGCAAAAACATTTGAAGATGCACTTAAATCTATGATTGAAGCAGAAGATTATCCATGGACTGAGAAGTTTTTATATCTAGTAGCTGAGAGTGTGCATAAATCAGGGGCCCTTGATCGGCTCTTGAAGATTCAGAAGCTTGATAAACTTGACATAGAGGGGGCGATCCATGCATATTATAACATAACTTCTCAACAGTGCATGGCATGTAGGGAATTGAGTGAACAACAGTTAAACAGATATGCCTTTTTGCATTCTGCTTCCTTGGAGAAAAGCTTGAGAGCTTTAAGGACTACCTGATAACTGCAACTGCGAAGGACTTCAGTTTAATTATCTGTTTCAGACCAAGGAGAGAGGGGTATTCAACATCTGAATGCAAGAATGTATATGTTCAGTCAACTAAGCAAACTTTTGATTTCAAGGTATGGAAACCCTGCACATTTGTTACTCTCACATTAATTTAAGAGCTTAGCATGTGTTCACAGATATAATTTATGAATAGCCAGAATAGGCAATACTGCTAGGAAAGAAGGGCACAAGCCCCTGTAGATCTGAACGTGCTTTCCACATGATAGTCATTGCATTGATATCCTTTGTTGAAGAGGTCTATATATATATATGTATATCATAACATGCAATTCATGGATATCCTAATTTCAGTAATTCTGGTCTGAATCATCTTTCTCTTTTAACTTCAACGTAGTAGAATGTCATTGCCTTCTTTCACTGAGTTCCGGATGTAGTACAGTAGTAGCTTGAAACATTGATGATCTTACTTCAGTTGCCATTTCATCTATTATAGGTATCTTTTATTGACCTGGATTTGAAGCCTTTGAATAAAACGGAATATTATTACAAATTAGATGAGAAGATTGTGAGCTTCTACAGACAAAGGGTTGAAATGAATCAAGGAAGAGATGAAGCCCCAAACTACGCAGACATGTGAAACTCCAAATTGAGGACCGCTATAGATGGCACCTGATGAAGATTGTATAGGTAAGTAACAGTAGCTTGATTCTGTTAGACAAGCTTATGACAAGTCAAAGGGCACAGTAACATCGTCGCTTGCTAGACAAGCTTATGACTTGAATCCATGAAGCTATCTCGCAACGGGTCGGCCTAACATCTTATACTCTTACTAGTACATATAACTTTGACTAGTATCTCCGTATATTTTAAAGTCATAATGGTTTTATTTTATCTTTGTTCACACACAAATGATCGGTTATAGACATTTAGGATAATCACTATGTTTTGCCCAAGGACAATTTATCATAATAAAACATGTAAAGATTATGATAATAAAATGAACAATTCATTAATTAAAATACCCAAAGTACAATGATTGGTCTTATGGCACAATTTCCAACACTATTCTCATCCCAAGTATACATGGCATGTTTATTGATAAAATTGGAATTTATTTTATCAGTGATGTTAAAGATGAGATTTTAAGGCCTTTTTCAAATAAATATCTCTTTCATAATGCGCTTGCTAGCTGTGACTGAATTTAGCATAGTTTTGCACTTGTCTCTACTTACACTTTGTTTTTGTCTCTCAGTGTTGGATGATGAGCAGGTTTTGGGGGCAGTTGTGACACCTTTGTGATTTTATATAGGCAGCGTTTTCTTCATCCTTTAGTAGCAAGATTTGAGGATTTACGAACAATCACAATTACCACTTTGATGCTATAATGCTCCATAGAATAATCGAGATTGCATGACATCCGGGCATAAATATCTAACGTGCATTAATGACTGGGTAACTGCCATCTCTGTTGCCTCATTTAATATTCAACCAAAAGGTGAAGAAAGGATGCGCATGGGAATTTGGAAAATTGAGATTTTAATTGATAGAGCAAGCCCTGTGCTGTGCCTTCCCAAGTTTCTCGCTTTGTTGTGGTCTAGTAAATACAGGCTCTCAAATCATGTCTAAGGTTACATGTTTTATTAGCTTCTCTACTTGCACATCATAGCCTCGTTTTGTTGGGAAATAAGTATCGTGACTTGACTTTTTCTGGATCTGTTCTACTTTACTCTGACATGACGCAGTTCTTCTTATGTAGATTGTTGGTTTTGGTACAGAATTTCTCTGCACCATTGTTGGGAAGTGCTGACATTCTGACGCACTTGTTTATTGCAGAAGACGGTGGTGTCCGTAGAACTAGTGTGTTCAAGGTGCAGGCAGAACAAGGTGCAGGCAGAAGGTGATGAAATTAATTACAAGTTTGCAACCATTGAAGGGATTACTTCGATTGTGCTGGATCAGGCCAAAAGTACAGTGACAGTGACTGGGGAAGCTGATCCCGTGAGGATTATCAAGAATGTGAGAAAATTCAGGAAATAAGCAGCAATTGTGAGTATTGGTCCTTCCAAAGAAGAGAAGAAGGAAGAAAAAAGAAGGGTGATGAGAAAAAGGTGGTCATCACTGAGGTTCAGAATGTATGCCACAGATGCCATGTATGGTATGTGATTAATGAATATCATTATAGTTACTGCTCCATTATGTAACTAATTCTCTTGTTCAGCTGCTTTGTTTGTCCGATCATTACGTTTTCTAAACGAACATGAGAGCCTGGTAGGGAGAGATCAAATGTGTTGCAAGTTTTTTTTTTCCTTTTTTGCTTATGGTCGCAGGCTAATATTATGGATTAATTGATTCAAATTAAAATTGAAAAATGACAAAAAAATTGGAAAATTTAAAATCCTAAATCAGATATTTACAATAAAATAAATTATGAATTGCTCATTAGTAATTGTTAATGCCTTATCAAGAATAATTAAAAAACTTATTTGAGATTCTACGGATTCTTTTTTTTTTTTTGTTATTTTCCCAATTAAAATTTGTCATGCCTAAATGGAGATGGCTCTTGAATCTTGATTACCTTCCTTCTTTTCTTTTTTCTTCTTTATCTTGTTGAATCACCTTTATGTTTGTGGGTAATGATAATAAAAATATGTTACAAGAGATCTAACGACGAATGATTTACAAAATTATGAGATGTTATAAATATATTTAACAAAAGCAATTTTATTTACAGTCTGAGAAACTGAGTTAAAAATAGTAAATTATAAAAACTAGTTAATACTTCATTAAAATGTAAAAACGAAAAAATAAGAAAATTGAATACGATTATTTTGAAATTAACCGAATATTATTACTAATTCAACACTACAATCCAGAGTTAATTTATAAAATCTATAATGAAAGGTTCAGATTTAAATTAGGCATTCAATGACTGTATCAGGAATTTTCACTGAGGATATCACAAGTTAATAATTAAATATTTTTCCCAAAATTAAAAAAATTACAGGCCGATCCTTTTCTTTGCCCTCGAGGATTCTGGAATTTGCCTTTTTCATTCGCCCCAGGCGAAATAGAAACGGAAAAAATCCAAAACCCCTCTAAAGCCCTGCGACCTCGTTGCTGGCCCGCGAACATGTGGTCGCCATCGCGGGAGAAAATCACTTCCTCAACATCCATTCTTTCTGTCGCCACCTCCCTGGTCGCTTCGGCGTTTCTCTTCCGTTCCATGGCGAACGATCTCCTTCCCGTTGGAGTCTGTCGCTGCTTTCAAAAGCTTTTGAACCGTCTCTCGCCTCAGCTCACCGTCGTCGTTGAAGAATGTTTGAGTCTGCCAACACATACTTAGGCTCCAAGCTAACATACTCCGTCCAAAAGATCAAGGTTCACAAGCCTTTGAAGGAGGCTAACTTAATCGTGTCCATGGACAAGAACCAGGAGTTCTACGACTCATATGAGGGCGTGACGTTCAAATGGATTCTGATCTCTACGAGCGATGACAGTCCTACCTCAAACACTGGGCGCAGGCGCGATCAATCTGCAATTGGTCGATCCGAAGTTCGTCAATTTGAACTCTCTTTTCATAAGAAGCACAGGGACATGGTTCTGCGCTCTTACTTACCTTACATTCTGCAAGAGGCAAAAGCAATTAGAGAAGAGAAGAAGACGTTGAAGCTTCATACCATTAGCTACAGTGGTTCCGACTACTGGAGTTCCGTCAGTCTCAATCACCCAGCCACATTTGATTCCATCGCCATGGAACCTGAGATGAAAAAGTATCTGTTAGAAGATCTTCATTTATTTACTGGTAGGAAAGAGTATTACAGAAGAGTAGGGAAGGCCTGGAAACGAGGGTACTTGTTGTATGGGCCCCCAGGCACAGGAAAGTCGAGCTTGATTGCGGCCATGGCCAATCATCTCAAATTTGACGTATATGACTTGGATTTGCGGGAGGTGGAGGGAAACTCCGATCTCAGAAGGTTACTAATCGGCACCGGAAGTCGATCAATACTAGTGATCGAGGACATTGATTGCTCTATAGAACTGCAGAACCGGGAAACAGATGATAAAGCCACAGATGGAGATGGTGAGAAGGTAGCTTAATTCCCAAATACTCTGTTTAAACATCAATTAATCAATTAAACATAGTATTTAAACGCTATCTAATTGCAATCTTTGTGCAAAGGTTACATTGTCGGGTCTGTTAAACTTCATGGATGGATTGTGGACGAGCTGCGGAGACGAACGAATAGTGATATGTACGACGAATCATAAGGATCGTCTTGATCCAGCGTTGTTAAGGCCGGGTCGGATGGATGTGCACATTCACTTGTCCTATTGCTCTTTCAGCGGTTTCAAGACATTAGCAGCTAACTACCTGCAAGTTGAGGAACACTCACTATTTGACAACATAGAGGAGCTATTGCACAAGGTTGAGGTAACTCCTGCCGAAGTTGCAGGAGAGTTGATGAGAAGCGCAGATGCAGACAATGCCCTCAAGGGGCTCATCAATTTCCTTCAGCGCAAGCTTCCGCAGGGCCTCCATTAGTGCTCAGGTAAGCGTGCGAGAGTGAGACAACAGGACAGCGTTCTGCGTTTGTTAGATCAAGTAGGCTTACAGCCCTATATTCTGGATTCACTTTGGTAAAAACTGGAACAGTGGCATTTTGTTTTTTGGAAGAAAGATTTCACATAGTGGGGTCTTCACTTGTTTGAATTCCTCACATGCTTAAGCTACTCGGCTACTCGCCTTGTAGGTTGATCAGAGGCTAAACTTCAGGTTGATTTTTGGAGCAGCAAATTTAAGGTGAAAAATTTACAGCTTTCGGAGCAAATATCTTTTCAAATGCTTTTCTCATGAGCTTAAATTTAACTTTTAGAAGAACCTCTAATCTCTGTTTTGTTTTTCCCAAAAAGGGTGGATATAGAACATCTTTGGTAAATAAAAGGAAGTTAACAGGAGTTTTAAATTTTTTCAATACATCACAGATAACATGCGTATTTATCATGTGTATTAAATTGAAAAATACTTCTTGAATAATATGCAAACTAGATTATGGAAACTAAAGGAATCGGAACGAGTAACACCCAAATGAAATGTCAACATTATTTTAAAGTTTATTATCTTAGATTTGTTTAATACTCACAATATTCAACATTTTCAACCTGTATATGTAGCCTTTAAACTTGGTTGATATAGACGCATGGTATATGTTATCTTAAATTTCGTAAAAAAGACTGCAGCTATGTTAAATTCTGCTTTCAGTACGTTTAAATTATTTTTTGATAATCTGTTATGTTACATTAAAAGTATTTATGATTATTCTCCACGTTCCAATTCCTCCTTTTTGGCTGCTCTTTCACCTGAGAAGAGGCAGAGGCTGTGCAGGTGGTATATAAAAGGAGGGATCATTTAAAAAAAGAGGGACGGAAGCCCACGCTAATTGTTCGCGCGGCCCGCAATGGATAGTAAGGTTGACCTGTTTGTCATTGAAAGCCTCAAAAACAATTTTAGGAAAGCAAAATCAGACATTTCACTGTCCGTCCGATAATCTGAGAACCAATAACTCTGAAAAGATGATTAGGAAAGCAAAATCAGACATTTCACTGTCCGTCCGATAATCTCTTCAGCAGCAGCCCTTCTTTTTCTGCACAAGATTGGAGCCGCTTTAGAGTTCACGGCTTCACGCCCATAAATCATAACGACGACCAAGTATGAGCATTTAAGCTTATTTTTTAATAAAGCAATCGACTTACACTGAATTTGGAATTTTCCGGACTGTCTACATATGCCAGAAGTTCTTCTTGTCTTATTAAAGCTTCGTATAAGGCCTGCTTGAGAACAGGGAAATAGAGATGAAAGAGGCGTTGCTGGCACATGATGCAAAAAGAACATGGTTTGAGATGAAGAGGAGGTATGGTTACCTTCTTTGTGGCAATGAGCTCAGCTTCGAGTGCATCCACCCGATAAACTGCAGCGTTCAGCATCTCCTCTTTCTCGTATGGCATTTTGTTAGGTTTTGAGTGAAGCATCTCAACTTTAACTTCCAGCCTTCTTAAGGCCTCTGTGAACCCTCCACCAGGTGAACAAGGACATGTTCCCTCCTCGCCTATTGATTCACATGTGGATCTCCCACCTTCCTTGGTTAGCCACAATGCCACTGGACGCATAGCATTGAGGAGGAGGGCAACGAAGAAGCCCATTATAACCGCCCACATATGAGCGCCAATTCCATTGCAATATTTTTCTGTACGTAACTCACATGTATCTGCAATCCATCAAGACAGGATAAGTTCAGTTTTCCTACACTCTCGGAGGAATTTCCGTTCATAACCAGGCTATCAATCCTACTCCCTGTTTGAACTCGTTGCATTTTATTAATGGTGTTTTCAAAAGATGGAATAATTTTAAGAATATCAACTAACTTTAACTGATCATCTTGGTTCGTATGAATTACCTAAATATGACTTAACAAATAGGAAGTATCATTTTCAATAATAACCCCACATTTGACTTTCGATTATAACTGCTGAGACGATGCCTCAAATGTCTAACCTGTGGACCCCTCTGAGCTTTGAGGTGCTAATCGCTTCTCCTTCCTCCCAACATCAACAGCCTTGTCAACCAAATAAAATTAACTCAATTTAGTTGACCGACATGCTGGTCACCCGAATTCTAAAGGACCACTTATTATGGAACACAAACCGCATGTCTATAACAGGTGGAAGACCGAGTTTAATCAATCCCCACTATCAGTTTTATCGAAGCTAACATTGTATTATAAACAAATAATCATGAATACTTACATCTTCATGGACGTAAGTCAACCTAGGGTTTACATGATTCCCTCTTTCTTTGGGAGAAGCAATATCTTCAACTTCAGATCCTGACTCTGCTGATGCACCATTGCTTCTTATCTAGTAGAAATCCAAAAACCAGAAAGTGTGAATCCATATGATCATTACATCTCATATCATGAGTCAAATTTTAACACGATATATGTTTAAGATGGTATTAAAAAACATACCATTGGATAAGATGTCTTATTACATTCAATCACCCTCCCTTCATCATTAGAAACTGTAACTATCTGGCCAGAACATTGAACTTCACCACTAAGTACCATCTGTTTTCAAATAACGATTCCAGATGAGTTACATTAGAGGAGATGAGATGATACCAAGAGATAAAAACCATAGAATTGGTCGAAGTTTAGTCAAAATCAGTCTAATGATTACAAGATAAGCAGCAAACCTTTAAAATGTTGGGGTCTTGCCATGGACCTTTGTCAGACCTCATGCAGCCACCCTGATCTGCACAAGTACAATTACCACCTAGAAATTCTGGCAGCTCACTGAAGAGTTCCAAACACGATCAGAATTTTCGGGTGACAAAACCATTGACAGAAAAAAAAATCCATTAACATAGTTAAGTGCAGTTTACCTTGCATCAATAACTTCAAGTAATTTACTCTGAAACTTGTTGCCAAGGACCTAATGAACATGTCAAGTGTCAATCAATCCAATACCCATGGACAACTTCCTAAACTGTAAAAAATGAGAACTTTCATGGGACCATAAAAAAACTACCATATAAAGAATTACTCAAACAATCGTTGCATACATGAATCTTCGAAGTAGTTTTAGGATCAAGAAATGATTTGACTGTGTTCCAGAGGAGCTTAAAACCCGGACCAGCATTTATGATAAACATTCGGCACAGTGTCTGCACTATATTTTTTCACATATCAGAGGGGTTACATGAATGGAAAGTAACTGCAGAAGTCATGCAAAGTCAGCAACCATCATAAAGCTGATAATTCAAACTACATACTTCTGGATAGTAGTCACCGTCAATCTTCTGCAGCTGCATGATGAGTTCTCGTGCGGACTTTGTCAGGTTTTTGAAACCCTTATAAGGCAAAAGGCAGTATGAAATGATGTCTAACTAAATCCTAGATAAAATGGAATCTAGGACGAACCTTGAAATGATCCCTTAGACATATGACTTACCACGCCCTGAACGTCCAATATTGTTGTACTTGAATCTATGTATCTCTTTGCAGCAACAGAGCAAGCTGGAAACTTAACAGCAAATGTTTTCTCAAAACCTCGCACATGGTACCTCAAATACCTTTCCATGTTTGTTACTTGCATGAGCTTATTGGGATCAACTTTGCCAAGCCTCTCAATATAAAGAGGCCTTCCTTCCTTATCCACACCATGATAACCTTGTGGATAGTATTTCAGAACTTCTTCTAACTCATGGAACTCAAAATCCTGCCATGAAGAGTGAAACAAATGAGAAAGAGAAGATAAGAATAGTGGAAACAAAAGATGTCACATCAGAAACACTGAATATCAGTGTAAAACGTACAAGGCTAATTAGAGAAGAAAACCATATAGAAAGTTTGGGTATCATTTTCAAATCTGATGACTGACCTCCATGATTGTGTCAGTGCCAAATTCTTTCCTCCATTGGATCATGTTGGCCCACATTTGCTTTGCTTTCTCAATATCAAACTTTCTTGCTTTCAGGAATCTGTAATCGTATTGGTTAGCTTTTAGTTTTTAACTTCTTGATTGATTCAGTGAATTAGCTGCCTGTTAATTTCCCTCTAGCGAGCATGCTGATGTAAGAAATAAAAGATAATGATTCCATTTGCTGTTTGAAACACAGAAACTCATGATTAAGAACTATGCGTAATAGCAATTAAATTACACTAGAGTTATAACAAAGTTTACTACAGAGAATTGACCTGATCACCAAAGGAACAAAAAATAGATAATCCATCTTTATTCTGTTAAAATCTCAGAAGGGAAAGACGTAATACATAATTTAAGTGTCCATATTCTGGGTGTGCAATATGAATATCGTGATGAAAAAGAATGGTAACCTCAACAACATATGATCGTCATCATGTCTGGGAGGCAACAAGTTATCTGACATAAGTGCCCGTCGAAATGCGTCCACTGCTTGAAGCTCCTCAAAGTCTCGAACATCCTCAATGAAGATGGCATTGCTCGGAACGGCACTTTTTTTCCTTCCTTTCTTCTTAAGAGAGTGCCTGAATTTGCTGGACGCATTGATTGCTTTCTTTTTCAGACTTCCGAGTCTTGTCCGCCTATCATCCTCTGAATTCTCGAAATCTGATTTCCTCTCTTTTCGTTCATCATGACCCGAGAATCCTTCAAAACCTAGGTCAATTTTTCATGTGGCCACATTAGACGCACAGTTACTAGTAATTCTTTTGAAGTAACTTGTAGAGTCCCAATAAAGAATTTGAAGTTTGAACCTTCAGATTCTGGAGCATCAAGGATTCTTCTAAAATATTTCATTGATAAGGAGCGAATAGAACAGACATGGAAATGCAAAAACTTGGGAGGCGTCAATAAAAGATAATCCACCCCACCTCAAGATCATTTAGAAGATATTAACAAGATTTTGATGATGAATTATACAAAAACCATGAAGTTCAATGATAATCTAAATATCCGTGTAGTGAAAGTCAGCTCATTCAAGCCTGAATCCCATTTGATTCATAAACACTTGGAGGAACTTAACGATCAAGATTTCCCGCTTATAGTTATCAGCATCCACCAGAAAAGGGATTCTGGTTTATTCATGTCATTCATTGAAATAAATGAACTAATTTGAAAGAAAATAATCAATCCACATACGATACAACCCCCAAGATAAGCAATTCGGAAGGCATAATTAAATGCGTGACACGTTAAATAAAAGGAATAGACATATTTCCCATAAGAGTTTACTCACAAGGCCAGGCGAACCGATCAAGCGGTCCGGACATGTCAATATTGTCAACGAAGACAGCTGTGGTTGGCTAAAAGAAACATGAAACCCTGCAATTTCAGAGGATAGAGGGAATCACAGAAATGGATTATGCCGTTTGTTTATTGGGTTTGGTAGATGAGACAGAGTGTGCAACAAGTAGACAGGAAAGGAGAGAGATAAGTAGTGTATGGAGGAGATGAGGGGAAAAGACGAAGGGGGGAACAATTTCTGAGAAATGAAAACCAGAAGCAGGCGAGGCCCAAGAAGATTCCATAGAAAGAATCAAAGAAAGATATTCGTAGGATGGAGCATCAATGAGTGTGGGGATGACAATTACGAATGATATGTGAGCCACTCTCTCATTTGTTCATATCATCTGGCCCCACCCCAAGACGTTTCAGCGTTGTCTTCGGGTGGGTCCCACTTTATCTGGCGGGTAGTCACCGTCAGCGGCGGCTCCACCAGCTACTCCCTCCCGCTTCTTTCTCGCTACTCGTCGGTATTTTAGATAGTTCAATAGTAGGGTTGTTAGTTGCTACCAAACATGGTGCCCACATTTTGATTGGCCGAGGAGCTCTCTAGGTGAGTGATTAAAGGAGCCATGACAAGCTGCTTGTTGCTCGACAACTCTGAATTGAAATTGAAATGAACAATATGAATCGAGTGATTAATAAGGTATTTGGATAAAATAACTAGCCTTTGGTTATAGCGCCCGTTAAGGAGAGCGATTCAGAAGTGCTTTTACGGTTTACAAAATATAGAAAAGAGATTATCTGAATTTACACAAAAGTACGGTTGAACGTTTAGAGAGTCAAAACACTATCCCAGATAGATACATAGTCTCCGTAACTACATAGAGAAAATATAGGAAGATAAAAAATACATTACGTCTTCTTTAGTCTAGTCCAAAAGTCGTAGCAAAATCACATAACTCAACAAATAAGTTTCATGGTGGCTATTGAAATCGTATGAAGGACATAGGACAAAACGAGAAATATAGATATGATTCTCGCTGGGATTGTCAGGAAACACTAGTCTCAGTGGATATCTTTGTAACTTCATCAGGTCGTTCAGATTCAGGGAAGAAGATGCGCCTTCAATTTTATTTCAATGATTTTTTTATTCTATGCTCTTTTGACCATATATAAATTAGGTGACAACAAAATGTTATTAAAACAATAAATTGGATAAAAATGTTTTGAGATGTACTTAAATACATTTAATTATTTAGAAATATAGCAAAAAATAACAACATTGCGGTGAAAGTGTCCGGTAATCTATATAGGTGGCCACACACACTGGATTTGACCATAACATTTAATTTCTGTTGAGAGTAATCAATTCATGAGGTGCACGTAGTCAAATGAAATATTCAACTTTCCATTCCTCTCTCTCTCTCTCGAATTCAGTTTCGGTGCATTTCCTGATATTAGCGTACCGTCCCCATCTATTCGAGACGCAGCGTTTCACTTTTGCTCATTGATCCAAATTTCCTTTCGACGCTTTGCTTCAATATTGTTGCGGCACCCAATCCTCGTCTTCCTCCATCCATCCTCCTTCCCCCAAAATCGATGCCACCATCTCTGTGAAGTAGTTCCTGCAAATATGTCGCATGCTATTGCTGAGAACTCTATCCTCGTCAAATTTGCTTGGTCTCCGGTCGCTAGTCCACCGTAGCTCACGATTGGCGCTACACTCATCGTTGATGGACGTTGTCGAGGAATCGCTTCGCAAAGCCCTGTCGGAAAATTAGTCCGCCGTAGAAGCGTAGGGAAATGTTGTCCGAGCTCTCAAAGCCACCGATGTAACCACCTCTGTGTCCAAGCAGGAAATCGATGTCGCTATTGAGAAACTCAACAAATTGAAACTCGACATGGCTTCGATTGAAAAGCAGCTCCAAGCACACATCAGTACATTAATATCAATTGATGATTACTTGGGAGTTAACTGCCCTCTTTAATTTGATCCATGATGTATTGTCTTTCTATTCTATCCAACAACTAGTTGGTTTCATCCTTTTAACACAATGTATATCTAGTATTGCTAAACAATAGAGAAAGACATATGCTCGTGAACATCTAATTATTTTAGGAAGCTTCCATGACTATGTAAGTTATAATTAATTTTTGTCTCAATTGCCTTACTTGACTATGGACAAAGTTCATTGACCGGAAAAACAACGCATGTCCTTCTGAATCTTGTGTGCTGATTGGGTCTTTATATAGGTTAGAAGGCAATCTCATTTGTGTATTCGTGATGTGTTACTGAGCGACCAAAAAGCACCATTGCTTATATCTGCCAGTGAAGGAATTACTAGTTTATTTGAGAGGTTTCTTCTTCTTGCTGGTGAAGGACCTCAGGGAGCTCAGCAAGCATCGATTTTGGGGGAAGAATGAGGGATGGAGGAAGACGAGGATTGGGCGCCGCGCCAATATTGAAGAAGAGAGTCGCGGGAAATTTGGATCAGTGAGCGAAAGTGAAACATTGCGTTTCGAATGGATGGGGACGGTACGCTAATATCAGGAAATGCACCGAAACTGAATCCCTCTCTTATCTCCCTCTTACATCGGCCCTCTTCCTTCTCTTTCTCTCCTTTCACGCTTTCGCGCTCTCCTCCAATCCTTCTCCACTGCTTCTCTCTTTCAACTTAAACCACTTCTTCTGTGTCTTTGTCTTCCAAAATCTCATCATCTTCTTCATCTTCACTCTCCACCACTCAAACCATAATTTCCCTCGCCTCAAGCAACTGTCACCCACACCTTCCTCTTCACCCTCAATTTTTCTCCCCTCTTTGACACAACCTCCTCTCCTATTGTGACTGGGTTTTCCATTAACTTCCTCTCTTCACCCTCAATTATCTTCACCGACACAACTTCTATCTCACCAGTACTCCTTCGCCTCCGTCTCCCTAATGGCATGTCCGTCCTCATCATCGATGGTTTTGGCTTTATCGGCCCCACTGCTCCCTAGCCCACTCCTCCACTCCTCCTTGTGACTGGGTTTTCCCAACAACATTCACTCATTATCTAAGAAAAGCTTCGAAATGGGAGGTGGTGAGTAGGAGAGGCAGGCATGGAGTCGACCAAGGAATTGATTTTGGTGGCTTCATTGATGTCAAGGGTCTTCAAGAACTTCTTCCAGGAAATGGAGATGAAGTCGGCGGCGGGTAGGGCGGGAGGCTTTTGGGGCAAGGTGGTGAAATTGAAGGAGCTAGAGACTGAAGGTCAGGTTGATTTTGCTCCTTGCCATCATCGGAGAAGATGAAGCCAGCTCTTCCATATCACTTCCCCTTCCATGAGTTAGGATGGCTTGGAGTAGGGAAAAGGAAAATGAAGCGTGCGTAGGGGAGTGAATCGTTGAAATTGAAACTCACACGATACAGTCGAAGAGTTTGTTTATGCTTGTGGTATGGGTAGGGGCATCCCATACAGGTGGCTCAAATGAGATTCACATGATATTGTGATGAAGATGATGTTGTATCCAGCACACAAAAATTAGTGGATCTTCCAGCTCATCTCCAAAGTTGCATTCATCCTAGTGGCAGCAACACCTGCAAATAAATGGTTAATCTGAGTCGCGTCTGAGGACACTGTCCTTAAGAGCTATGTCGCGACTACCAGCAGTAAGTTGCGGCACTCCACAGGATTAAACGGATTCTTCCTGTAAGGATACATGGATATAGAACTAGCGGAAGGTAATAGTACTCAGCAAATAGAAAACAATGTAGGAGGAGAGAAGATAGAGAGGTGCACACATTCAAGTGCAATATGTTAATCCTCTCCTTCTTGGCCCTTTATTGCATTTCCAAAAACTATTTTAATCATCCTCATTCTTGTGAAAATGCGTCAACCTTTTTCTCTTTTAAACAAACAATCAAAACAAAACCATAAAGCCATACATTTATTGCCATACGTTGTTATCAACTTTATTTTACTCTTGAAATACCATTAAAAGTGTTATAAAGTGTAATGAAGGAGCCTCATAATCATTCCATGTACGTTGCCTTAAAACATGCTATTAAATGCCATAAAAAAGTTCGTACGTTGCCTTTTTAACCATCAGACATGCACGTTGCTTTTTCAATCCAGAAAATGATATTAAATGCATTTAAACAAATTCCAACGTTTCAAAGCCTTTAACATCTTTTAATAATAATGGATTTCAATGATAAATTCTAATACATTTTATTTAAGAAAATCAATAATGACATATTTAAATTCACACATTATAGTGTATTAAAAGAATAAATATTAATAAAAGATAATCTTTTTAAATTTCGAATTCCACGTTAAATGTTTAAATTTTTGTCAAAGCTTTATTTATAAAAAATTGGATTTTTATTTTCATAAAGCTTTTAATAAAGGTGTCCAATACACAATTAACTTGCACATAGAGGGTAAGGGAAAATTGCCGGATTTGTCTCCAGTGGCCTTTACCATGGGTAAGCTCTTTCATACTCTTAATCCCAAATAACGTGGGATTCTTCCTTTGACACACTCACACAATATTTACAACAGATGATGCATATGAATGGGTCAAACTTGGTCCATGTGACAGTCCTCAATCGGCTTCTAGGCTCTGCCCTTTGCTTTCCTCTCATG
>JANTPZ010091545.1:0-28338 GCA_025593235.1 Vachellia pachyceras
ATGCAGCTTTCTTTTGTCTTTCTTGTTTTGCCATGCCTAGTATTGGGTTATTTGGGTCAAGCTGCATACCTCATGGAAAACCATGCTGATGCTGGTCGAGCCTTCTTTTCTTCCGTTCCAAGTAGGTGTTGATATCTATTTTCATCTGTAGTGACGCCTATTCTCTATCCTGAGTTATTTTTATGATTTGCTTCATCTTCACTTAATACTGCTGTTTCTCTGCATTGCAGGTGGTGTGTTCTGGCCAGTTTTTCTCATCGCTAATATTGCTGCACTAATTGCAAGTCGTGCTATGACAACAGCCACTTTTTCATGCATAAAGCAATCGACTGCACTTGGCTGTTTCCCTCGTGTTAAAATCATTCACACTTCACGCAAATTTATGGGCCAGATCTATATCCCTGTCATAAACTGGTTTCTTTTGGCTGTTTCGCTTGTGTTTGTCTACTCTATATCCAACATTGATGAGATTGGGAATGCATATGGTATTGTGTTGTTTCAATTCCTATATTTTTATCTTTATTTCTGGAGACATTAATTTTTACACATAATCTGTAGTTGTAACGTGATGATAATGTCAAACTAGCATGGAAAAAAAAGCTTATTTTTCTGCAGCATCTATTGAGAATAGCAGGGGTAAAGAAAGGGAAGAGAAAGGAGTTGAAATTTTAATGATCACTTTCTTGGAGTTAGATTTGAATGAGGAGAATGGAAGAAAAATGTTAGTTTTATAATTTAAATTAGATATTAGGTTTATAATTTAAATCAAATATTAACATTAAAATTTGTCGTCCATTGTCAATCCAAACACACCTCTGAATCTCTTTTGTATCCCTTGCATGTCCTCTGCTACTTGAGAAGTCATAATATTTCTGGACCCTTTCCAAGAGATCTGAACTGCATGAAAGCCATCATTACCATTCTTTTCAACCAGTGTTGTATGCTCAGAACAGCTTCATCCTGTATATTTTGATAATAGACATATCTAAGTTTTGTATTTAATTCATGTATGGAAATGAGAGGTGTTTGTTCTTTTGTTCCGTATGGATATGGACAAAAATTGCTACTGAATTCTTGTGTAGAAGTTTTTATCTTAAAAATGGGGAAAGGAAAAGGCTTGGCCAAAGTCGTTGTGTGTGTGTGTTTGCACGCGCGCAGGCAAGGAGGCTAAAAGTCTGTGGTAATTAGTTGTTTTGTGATCCTTTGGCATGTCGGATTGAGTGGAATGCATATCTGTATGGCCACCTCATTGTTATCTCATGTGATAAGGGACAGATTGCTTTTTTACTGCCTCTCTTGGGTTAAGAGCCCATAGTTTTTATTTTCATGGAAAACTCATTCTCATGCGGAGGGTTTGGTTACCCTTGTATCTTTTAGCCTCGTTGACTCTTGTTGTCCTGTTTTGGGAGAATATCCAGCTGTATACCTTATTTGTCAGATAAGCCTCCTAATTGAATTAAAATAAGAATGATAATTTCTTTCTGCTAGCCAGGTGGAAGGATGGGAATTTAGCTGTCTTCAGTTTCTAGCCTTTGAAAGTGCCTTACTGGTGGTACAATAACAATAGTAATAATTTGTAGATATTGTTGTTGTTATTCTTCTAATTGTGCACACTTCTTCTTGGGTGTGAAACATGAGATTTATTGATGAACTAATTGGGCATACTTCTTGTATTTAGCATATTCCAATTTCTTTTTACAGGCATTGCTGAGATCGGGGTGATGATGATGACAACTATTTTAGTAACCCTTGTTATGCTTCTTATATGGCAGATCCACATCATCATAGTGTTGAGTTTTGTGGTAGTGTTCTTGGGATTGGAATTGACTTTCTTTTCATCAGTTTTGTGGAGTGTGGGAGATGGAAGTTGGATAATATTGGTATTTGGCATCGTAATGTTTCTTATCATGTATATATGGAATTATGGAAGCAAGCTGAAGTATGAAACTGAAGTCAAGCAAAAGCTGTCAATTGATTTAATGCGAGAATTGGGTTGCAATCTTGGGACAATTCGAGCTCCTGGAATAGGCTTACTGTATAACGAGTTGGTTAAAGGAATTCCAGCAATTTTTGGTCATTTTCTGACTACACTTCCAGCAATACACTCCATGATTATATTTGTGTGCATAAAGTACGTTCCAGTTCCTATGGTGCCTCAAAGTGAAAGGTTCCTTTTTCGGCGGGTCTGCCCAAAAAATTACCATATATTTCGTTGTATTGCCAGGTATTTTTCGTTTTTCTTTTCCTTTTTTGGGTCTCTTTTGGGTATCCACTATATGTAAATCTGCATTAGATGGATGAGATCAGTGGGGATTTAAAAATCTACATACAGAACATGCTTAACATTAGAAAAATCATATGCATTGGCAAAATGTTATGTTAATTGAAGATACATACAATGCGTGCAATAGCTTTGCTTCAACTTATGGGAAGGAATGGTTTGTGGATCATTTAGTCGATTATTTCACATTAGCATCATTTTTTATTTGGCAACTCAACCTTTTACACGTAACAGATATGGTTATAAAGATGTTCGCAAAGAAAATCACCAGGCTTTTGAGCAGTTGCTAATAGAGAGCCTGGAGAAGTTCATACGTCGAGAGGCTCAAGAGCGATCACTTGAAAGTGATGGGGACGATGATTCAGATGCAGAGGAACAAAATTCTGGTTCAAGGGTTCTCATAGCTCCCAATGGGAGTGTCTACTCACTTGGTGTTCCTCTTTTGGCTGATTTCCAGGATACACACAATCCCATTTTAGATGCAAGCACATCACATGAGGTTAACCCAGCATTGTCAAGTCCCCCAGTGTTTGATGCAGAGCAAAGTCTTGAAAGAGAGCTATCTTTTATACGGAAAGCAAAAGAATCTGGTGTTGTTTATCTACTGGGGCATGGGGATATAAGGGCGAGGAAGGATTCCTGGTTTATAAAGAAGCTGGTTATTAACTATTTTTACGCTTTCTTGAGAAAGAACTGCAGGAGGGGGATCACAACTTTAAGCGTACCCCACTCGAATCTGATGCAGGTTGGCATGACTTACATGGTCTGACTGTGTCTGTTTCGCAACCGACATAAAGCATGGCAGTGAGTGGTGGTTGAAATCATCTCTTTTCGGAATGCAGGGCATTATTTATCTGATCATTCCTCATTGTTTGGATTCCCTAGTGGGCGCATATCTTTAGAGTTCCTCACACTTTTTCCGTTTTTCACTTGTAGGGTTGCCCCTATGGATATATAGAAAGAGAATGGACTGAGAACAAAGAGATATAGATATTTATTAAAAAAGAATATATGGTGGCTGTGAACAAACATATTTTGGATGTCTCAAATTCCACACATTAAAGACTGGCAAGAGAACATTGATGAATTCTCGAGTTTTGTACAGTGGCAGCTAATTATGTCCTCAATTTCATTCTTCTGTGTTTTTAGGATAAGTTTGTGCAGGTCCATTTCAACTGCTTGTTGCTATAGCTGTGACTTTCTTCTACAAGATATTGTACTGATTATAAACCACAAATGAAATTATAGTTTCTTTGTAACATGATTTGATTTTTTTGATAGATATGGACAGCGAATGGGAGGAGGGTCGAGAGTATTCAAAGTTATATAGTGATAGAAGTATAACGATTGGAAGGATTGAAATTTTGGGCATTGACATAAATTTGAGGATTTCAAGGGAAATTGGCAAAAAATTCTTGTTAAGAAATTTTATTGATTAGGAAATGTTCATATTTTCTAAAAGTTTATATATAGAAAAAGTTTTTATATATAGAAAATGTTCATATTTTCTAAAAGTTTATGCGCATAGAGTATTAATGTTTTATTTAAGATTTTTTTTTGCCAAAAATTTTTTAAACATGGACTGCTCTTCTACTCCAAATTTTTTAATTTTAATTAAAAAAAAAAAATTAAAGGTTAACATTCCTTTCCTTGGCGAATAGTTAAACTTGCAGATAGCAGAAAGATGTCACTTGTAGTCAGCCTTATTTGCAGTCAATTGCTTTTCATATTTTACCTTCTTCTATATAATAAGATTCTTACGGTCAAAATGCAAAGTAAAGGAAATAGAAAACAGTGCAGACTGATGAAATAGGAATAAAAACTCGGAGACTCAAATGACACCATTCCTTTTATTCCTTCCCAAGTACTTGAAGAAATTTTGCTTAGACTAGAAGCTGAAAGCCTATTTTGATGCGCCTTCGTTTACAAGGACTAGAATAGACTTATCATTAATCATGATTTTATATGCCGTAGCTCAGACCGAAATGTTGATTCCAAAAACTAAATCCTCCTTATTAAAGCTTGTCGCTGTAAAGACAGTTATGTCAGCAGATTTATTCATTTTTCATGTTGTCGAGTAATCCATTCACTCCATTGGGATAATGATCAATTTGATTTTTTTTTTTTTGCACAACAGGTAGTCCTATCATTGATGATTTTAAAGGCACAAGACTGATCAGAACGACCTTTTAGATTCGTTCTCTGGAACCCAACTGTTGGAAGATATGTACTCTTTTTCAGTTTGCATTATTTTACGACAACAGGAGAGTCACTTGCTGTGGTCTATTTAAAGGAGTCATATGATGAAGAATTAGATAGATTAATGCCTTATGTTCTCTATGTGGAATATGAAACAATGTGGAAACTGAGTCATGGACACAAATCGGTTCAATCACACTTGGCCATTAGGAAGAATGATGATAGCATAATGGAAATGATTAATAATCAGCATATCCATTGGCACACAATCCAGCACCTTCAACCAATGTCTTAATGGAAGCTATGGGAAATAGTGTTTTTTTTTGCCCTTACCATACAGAGAGCTTGTGTGTATTAAAAAAAAAAAAGAAGAGAATACGTTAATTCCTATTAGTCATTTATCTTTTTTTGTAATATTTAAAAAGGATTCATTTTTTTTGAAATATCTATTGAAAGTCGCATGCTTAAATTGGACCCTTGATTTTAGATTTTATTGTTAGTTTAGTACTAATTTCTTAAAAGAAAATTTGGTATAATTCTGCCACTAGGTTCAAATCATTCAGCTTGACTAAGAACATATCTAACTTTCACGAGGGTATTAAGAAGCGAAAAATTTGAGTAAAATTATGTGTCAAGGAAAATCCCTTAAAAATACCACTTCAAATCTCACACTTCCAAAAAGTGATGGGTGGCTTCTATGACAAATCAAAAAGTGGGGTGATTTTGAATCCCTTCATGCATTATAACAGTGGCTTATCGTTTTTTAAGATTAATTTTACATGAATTATTACTGTTCCTTATTCTATACATTAAAGTTGTATAAATCACTATTATATGAGGTGAAATTTTAAATCCCATGGGAAAAATATTAATAAGAAACCTAAATGTACTTTCGTTGGTCCGCTTGTGTTCGTTGTATTTGCTTTCCCACTGGATCTAATTGCATAAAATATATCAATTAAAGTCAAAAGTCTAAACAACAATTAAGTACAATAACAATGATAGCAACCCTTATTCCACTGAGATGAGTCGGCTACAGGATCATTTCTATCAATAACCAAATTTTTCGATAAATTAATCTAGAGATCCCACTCAATAACTATATACAATCAATTAAGTACACGATGGATATTCCCATCTATTATACCAACCATACACAATCAAGTTCACATCTAGTCCTTTAAAGTCTTGGTTGATTGCTTATTTCATATTGAATAACAGCAAATTATTCAAAATGCTGAGCGCTATGAACGAATCTCTTTATCAAATACCCCACCACAAGAAGCCTCAGAGACTCGACTGCTGAAGATAGAAATTATAATATCTCAATTATCAACAATCCTTTGGATGCAAACAAATACGTCTAAGAGGGAAGATATAATTTGAAAAAAAAAATCATAAAACATGTGAATTGTTGAAATACCATTGACTCCAGATAACCGAACACTCTTTTATGGTATAACTCCTTCAGTTGCTGTCTTCCTGACCTGCCACTAAACCCAGCAAACTTCGCGTAAAGCAAGTTAACTGTATACACTTTGGTAACATCTAAAATCTCATTACGATGAATAACTACTTTCAGAGGTGAATTTATAATGTAAAGGCACAACCATACATTAAACAAGCAGGATTTTTCACAAGTAAAAACGCCCCTACAAAAAGAAAACAATTAAAATTTAACCATGACTCCAAGATATTGAAGCTATATACAACTTTCACAACCTTTTGAATTCAAAATGTATTCTAGGCTTGCCCAGGAATGGAAGTTGATGGATAGAAAGTCATAGAAAAGAACTCTCTTTCACAACTTTGCAGCTTTCCCTAACACATTTGAAATTAGATTTACAAATCACAGCCAGACTAATAGTATTGTCTTAAGATTCATGAACTATACAAATAACAATAACAACTAAGCATTATCCCACTAGGTTCGGTCGGCAACATGGATCATATGGTACCATTAAGCTCAATAAAAAACCAAATCGATAAATTGCTAACTAAGATGTTTCACTTAATAACTTCATTGAGCGTCCTTTTTAGTCTAGTTAGAACTTCATGAACTTTGACTGCAGTAAAACCTTTCTGTCTCAACATTCACATGAAATTTTATAAATCACACATATTATGTTGCACCAACAGTGGTGGAAAGGTGAAGAAAACTGTATGGAAACTGAATGACATGATAAAAAAAGTTGATGGTCTTGAATCTCTACCTTTAAGGCTAGACTTGAAGCCACAGTTGGTTAAATGCTCTGCGAGTCCACCTCCTAACTTATTGTGCCAATTCGAATCAGTTTTTGCTTCAGGTGCTGGCCAAACTGTTGCTACCTTTTCTGTTAGATTTACACTAGCAGATGATACTTGAGGCTGTCCATTAATAGGAGAAAAAAGTATAGAACAGAGCCTTAGATAGTTGAAAATATAATATTGACATGCTTATGCATTCAAAAGTGGGAAAGAATAATCTTTTGGTTTCATTTTTCCATCTAATGTGTACAAAACATATCCTTATATCGCTATCAATCAAAACCTTACTCCTTCCACCTTGAATTAGCTCAACCGATGAATCCACTACAATTTGTATCCAGATCCATTCTTTTTTAGTCGTAAGGAAATAAGTAAAGGTATTGTAGTTAAAACTAGAAGAATTCTGTAACTTGAGAAAACTGTGTGCTGCTTTGAAATCCGTAAGCACCGTCTTTTTCACAAGTACAGACTGGACAGAATGTCTTCCTCAATATTAAGGTCAATGTGCTACAGCAAGAAATCCAATCGAAACCAAGCCTTAATTAAAGGCCAATGAACTTACCCGAGTCTCTAGAAGTTTCTTCACACTATCTGCACATCCCTCGCACATCATACCCTAGCTCACAGACCCAAGATATGTAAGGAGAAAGAACTAGATAGATAGATACACTTCCAGAAACAACGCACAATTCATACCTCAACATTGAGAACAACAACTTCAGGTGAGAGCGACGAAAGTTCAACAGCCCGTCGGGAGTTGTCATCACCAGAAGCAGCGGAGGCGGAAACGAGTCGGAAACGACGGCGTTTTGGAATGGCCAGTGCAAACAATCTCCTCGCCGGCAAGGCAGAGGAGGCGGAAGAAGAAACAAGAGTGGTGGATGAGCTAAAAATGGTGAACTTGAAATGAAAGCATTTGAGCTGTGTGGATGAGAAATGGTTCAGAGTTGAAATTGAAAGCGCCATTGCCGTAAATTGGTGGTACGGTTCCTTGCTAGCTCTTTATAGCCGTGACATTGATCTTTTGATACATGGATGCGATAAACCTTTTCTTCCTTGGACAAGACTTCAAAGTCAATTTTGTTTACATTAACTAGGCCGTAACAATAATAAAATAATAAGAGAGAATTAGCTAGAGACCCCAAATAAGGGAATGTCTTATAAAATGATCTCAAGAGGTTGTTAATAACAAGTCGAGAAGCATAATTTACAAGTGGAGCAACTACCATTTACAACCTCTTAGGATTATTTTGTAAGACATTCCCTTACTTAGGACCTTTAGGTAATTCTCCCTAATAATAAGTATAAATGAAAAATTTGACCTAATGCATATAGGGCCAGTTTGGGAACGTGATGGAGAAGTACTTTTACGTAAGCCGAAATAAATATGTAGATGAAATTATTTCGTTTTATAAAAAATACTGTTAAATGGGTATTCGTCTTTTTCAAACGGAATGCCAAACAAGCCTATAAATAACTTAAAGTTCTGTTCACTAGACAAAACACTCATGATTAAGATTAATGTTACCTCTCTGTAAAAATGGTGGCATATTGATCGGTTTAATGTGCATGATTTGAATTAAATGTTACTTTTTTAATCTAAAATATTAAGAGTACAAGTGTATTTGCATGAGAAAGAGATTCTCATTTCTTTTTCTTGTTTTAGAAGTGTCCTCTCTCATACGAGTATGTATCATCCATAACAATGATTTTGTAACATGATCATGTCTTTGTTAAAATGATTAGCTTCCGTAATTGAGTAGAACGCATAATTTTTTTTGGCCAAAAGTAGAATACATAATTGATGATTTCTCTTTGTGCATATTTAATTTCAACATCTTAATCGGAGTAGTATATCATATTTCTCATCTTATTTATCTCTAATCTAAAGAGGTGATTGAGTCCTCCACATATCATTATCAATTAAATAGCTCGTTGGAATTAGTATAAGCTAGAACTTCAATATAACCATGTTGATTGGACATTTAGAAACCAGTAGGGTGATTAGTTTTGCAGAAGATGGAGGGGTAACTCCATTTTTTTTAGAAACCCCTATAACCATTCCTGTTTAAATCTATAACCAGACCTCCACATGAGACAAGATATTGGCTGTTAACCGAATCATCTGTATCCAGGCAAACATGTTCTTCTGTTGGTGATAACCATTTCTCTTTTGTTGTGTCTCCATCGAAGTTGAAGATTTTGTATCTAAATCTTCTGTCATAAGACAAGACAGGCATGGTTGATTTCATTTGCATGAGCTCTTTCATCTTCTATAGTCTGCCCAAATCTACAAGTTTCATTAAAGTTATTTTGCTAACATTTATTATTATATTGAAGATTCTCCACATTTATTATTTGACAGTATTTTGAATTTGATTGTTTTTAATTGGAGATACCTATGCTATAGCAAAACATAATAAAGGACCTATTTGTGTTGATAGGATTCTTAATTCTCCAAAAATGCACCTCATAATTAAAAAATGTAATAAGTTTCAGCGAATAAAGAAGTCTTGTGTAAACATACATTAGGCTTGTTTGGCTAGTCCGTTTGGGCAACCAAAATCCATTCATGCGCTTACCGAGGCATTCCTCTCACATATTTACCTCGAAATCTGTGTCCGTTCTCCCAACGGGCTATCTAAACAAGCCCGTTATTTGGGCACCAAAGAAATCCAATTTGTTTCACCATAAAGATTAATGCGTGATTTTCCCCTTCAAAACATTAGAAAGGAGAAATAATGTAAATACTATATCTAAATAACATCACCGCCCACTAAGTTAGGATCCCACAGCCTGAACCATTTGGGCACCAAAGCAAGGTCAACAAGCAGGTTCAAATTCTAGGTTCAGTATATAATGAATGCATACAATAATAATTCTTCATCAAGTACTAACACAACGTATACTTTGAACTAAGTGAAAATCACCAGGACACATATGACGGCCCGATCAAATTGAGTGAGAAGTAATTTTTGGGTTATGCACATGACAATCTCCAAAAATCAAGGCTTCTGCTGAAGAAGGATTCCCAACAAAAGTGCAGTTTTCCTCAAATCAGCCACACAAGAAGGCCATTGGTTTTCCATCCTGTTAAGTTCTTGACTTGCTTTTGTTTGGTCATCCACCACGTAAGACTTGTCTTTTTTCACAGCCTCGTACTCTTCCATGAACCCTATGGTGTCCAAAACACATCCCTTCTTTTGCTTATGAAGAAATGACAGTTTGGTTTCACAGTCTTCAAATTCTTTTTCTTTGATTTTCAACTCAGCCTGCGAACTAGAAATCTGCTCCTTCAGTTTAATCATGTAATCCTCAGTGTTGCGGATGGCAGACACGAGTGATAGTGTGATGGATCCAAGAGTGACAGAGACACAGGCTACACAGAGCGAAAGCCCAAGAGATTTAGAAGCCCACGATCAAGCAGCCCAAAGAAGGAAAAGCATTAGGACAAAGAAGAGAACGTGGAAGCTAAGGGAGACAGAAGGAGCAGAGGGAATATAAATAGAGAAGCAACGACAAGAGTGGTGTGGAATTGGTTATTGGTCTTCTCTCTCTTCTGAATGGATTCTCTGTGACCCCTCCCTTATTTCCCTTTCTGTTATTTCGGTGCAACTGTCTTTTCCATATTCCATTGTCAGAGCTACTGTGCTGAGCCTTATATCAGCTATCCGTTGTACCGAATTCCAACTTTGAGCATTATACCACTAATATTTCCAGTTTTCCTATCTTGTTATTGTTATTGCCATTACAATTGGTGCTTTCATCGAGCTCTTGACCCAGTAATGGCAGAAAATACGCTCATACAGGATATGCAAGCTGAGATCAGAAAAATAACAGAGCTCATGGTTGACGCGAAGGGACGCTTCGAACAAATCGACCAGCTGCATTCCCTCATCAAATCCTTGGCACAATCGGTCGACCGCCTCCACCAGCGGCTGGGTCACACAATGTTGTCCCCTGCTCCGTCTACGCACTCTTTTGCCACTGGGTTCAGCATTTCACTTTCCTCGACGCCGTTTTCTTCTCAGCAACCGCAACAGACTCCGCTGTTTCAACAACCTGTTTCTACTGGTTTTGGACTTCAATCTCCTGTTTCGGCGCCACAACCTGCGCTGATTCAGAATGCACAATTGATTACTCAAATGGCTAAGGTAGCTCCCGTTCCTTTTTCTCTCGCCGATCGTGATATTCAAGCTATCGATGGTGCTGGTGCTTACATATGTGGGTTGTATGGTTTTCCTACTACTGTTACAAATGTGGAGACAGTGGCTATTTCACCTACTATTTTAAGGCGTGGACGAGAATGGTTTGCTAGTTTTGGTAGGAAGAACAATTCTGGGACTAATGAAATACAAAGGAGATTGGTCTTTGATCCTGGTAGTTACTGTAGTTTCATATTGATTGAGCCCTTTCATTATCATCATCTAACTCACCACGGTCTTCATCCGCACATATGGTGTTGGAAAATTGCCCCAATGAATTTTATGACCTGCCCACAAAAATTTATGAATTTTATAATTGGTCCTTGTAAGCTGCGACCACTACTTCCTTTGATAATTGACCGGGGCCCCTATGCTTTTTTCCTATATGATCGACAGAATTGCATGAACATGGGCTTTTTTCTGACCCAATGGAAAAAATTTCTGCAGCAGAGTTCCAAATCTAACAAGGAAAATTTTGCATCGATGAGCGATAAGAAAGCACCTGTTTCTTCCCTCTCCAAGTTTTTAAAGGCCACTGACACTTCAAAGTTCACATCCTCACCAGTGAAATCAGCAGTTTTTGTTTGTTCTCCTAAGAAGGACAATTTTGCCACCCCAACTAGCAAGAAGCCTTCATTAGGGTCTCCTGAGAGGAAGAGATCATCTCCCAAGTCTCTTCACATGTCAAATTTTACACCCATTAGAGAACTCAACAGGTTGATTGCATCAGTCATGAAGAGATTTGAAAATGCAAGAGTTGGTGCTGCTTCTTCCAAGGTTTCAAATGATGGTCGCTTGACTCCTTTAAGAAACCCAACTATGGCTTCTAAAATTGAGGGTCAAAAGCATTCTTCAATGACCCCATTAACAGAGAATAAAAGGACCAAACACCCTATTGATTTATCAGCTTCAAGGAGCAAAAGATCATGCAACAACTAGCACCTGCTCTTTGCGGAGAAAACAATGAGATCCCCTGTCATATTATCTCCATTCAGCTTGAGGACAGAAGAAAGAGCTGCAAAAAGAAAGAAGGCAATCCCGCAACTCATATTTTCCTCTTCAATTTTAGCTGTCTCAATTTCTTGCTCTACACAATGTCTAGCTGCTACAGTTCATGTGATTTATTGTGTGTGGCCAATTTCTTGCTCTACAAATGGGAATTGCTTTATCCGTGACTCACCAGTTTGCCAATGCTTGGGAGGATTCAAGCCTAAGATAACACAAGCTTGGAACTCAATGGATTGGTCAAAAGGATGTGTGAGAAATGAAGCATTGAACTGTAATAATGGAAGCAAGGATGGGTTTATCAGATTGACTGGGTTGAAAGTGCCAAAAACAGAAAACACATGGATGGATCAGAGTATGAGTGTAGAGGGATGCAGAGAGAAGTGTCTCATTAATTGTTCTTGCATGGCCTATACAAGTTCAAATATATCAAGAGCAGGGAGTGGCTGTGTTATGTGGTTTGGGAGCTTAATTGACATCAGACAGTCTACTTCTGATGGGCAGGATCTGTTCATTCGAATGACTGCTTCAGAGCTTGAGGAAGAATGTGGGTGCTATTTGTGTAGTGCTTTTACCAGGCTTTTATTGTTGTATCCACCTGTGGATCACAGTACAACAAGGATATCTTGGATACTCAAATGCAATTTCTAGTGGGTTCCAAATATATTACAGATTTAGCAGAATTGAGACATTTCCGATGCTGTGCTGTTCTCCAATTATCCCCATTATCTCTCTACATATATTCTTCATGGCACAACGGTTCACAAATGTACATGCTCTTCCTTGGCAATTTATTTTTCATATGCAAGCACATTCCTTGGACCTTGGGGACAAGGTCCATTTTAATGGGGGAGGTATTGTGATGGATCCAAGAGTGACAGAGACACAGGCTGCACAGAGCGAAAGCCCAAGAGATTTAGAAGCCCACGATCAAGCAGCCCAACGAAGGAAAAGCATTAGGACAAACAAGAGAACGTGGAAGCTAAGGGAGACAGAAGGAGCAGAGGGAATATAAATAGAGAAGCAACGACAAGAGTGGTGTGGAATTGGTTATTGGTCTTCTCTCTCTTCTGAATGGATTCTCTGTGACCCCTCCCTTATTTCCCTTTCTATTATTTCGGTGCAACTGTCTTTTCCATATTCCATTGTCAGAGCTACTGTGCTGAGCCTTATATCAGCTATCCGTTGTACCGAATTCCAACTTTGAGCATTATACCAGTAATATTTCCAGTTTTCCTATCGTGTTATTGTTATTGCCATTACAGATAGCTGCCTCCATCCTTTGAGAATGTTGTTCATCAATCCACTTCTGATTTTCTTTAAGCTCGGTGAAGGCGTCAAGTGTATGAGAAACTTGCTTGAAGGATGAGAGAATTCTTTGGATTTCTCGACGAAGAGAGTCTATTTTGCCTCTAATAAGGCTATGGGATGAAGGTCCATCTTCAGAAAGACGGGTGGACAAGAAGTTGAGCTTAATCTCAAGACGATGGGTGTGTTCTTCAGAGTTAGCTATCTGAATGAGATCCATTTTCAATGAGGATTCTATGTTAGCAAAGGCCTTAGCCACCTTGTCATCTTCAAAAGCAGCAGCTTTGGAAATACAAGGCAGGCCAAGTTCCAAGTCAGAACCATCCCTCTTCATCTGATATAATATAATAAAATCATCCTCAACGGAGGTCTCCCTTTGATTGACCATAATTTGACCCTGAAGCAAATGAAATGAAGCATAATTTTACCATTTTGATATGGTAAGAAACACAATTTTGTATGTTCTCTGCCACGTGTAGAAGGACAAGAAAATTATTAGTGTGTGCTAGCTTTAAAGAATAAAATTACATCTCAAAACTACTGCAATGAAATGAAGGCTTACTCTTGCAGATTTATCAGGTATTAGCAGAGCTGCCTTATACCATTTCCCCTTGAGCAGCTAAATTTAAAGTTTCTATTTGAGGCTCTTTGGGAGAAGAGATTGAAGAGATCTAAAAGCATCGAAATAGGAAAATTAATCTGAATGAAAATCAATAATGCGTCGATATTGCGACTATATTAAAAACCAAATGTGTACCGGTGGAGCATTATTCTGTTGTTGGGGCAGTGTGGAGTCTTCTCTAATGTCTTCATTAAAGCATATACTTTCTCCAAGTGCATTCAGAAAATCACCAATTGGTTCCATTTCATGGAAATCCTAGGCCAAGGATCATGTAAGCAACAAGAGATACATCTACAACTAAAATGAATGGAACACAACTAACCATGGCAGCATTTAATGGGTCCTGAACTGTGATCTCAGGTTCCAAATGATATCGTATTTTTCCGATGATGACCTTTCTCCAAAACATACTTCCATACTCTGCACAACACCATATGATACAAAACTTCGATTATTCTGTGACTCTAATCCAACAACATTTATAGTATCAACATTTTGTAAATTATCAGAATGCAAATAAAGTCTCGTGTATCTGCCAATCTTTCTTGTGCCCTCATGATTCTTTCCTTATTTGTCCAAGAATCTTATAATCTTCCTTCAATATTTTGGGAGGCCGCATAAGCTCAAGTCACCTAGCATGAATTTGCTTTGTTTTGGAAAAGAAGACAGTCTTACTTGTGGATGTTCAATTTGTGAAGGATTAGCAAATGGCACTGCTTCATTGCCTTCTTCTGAATGCTCAACTTCATTTGCTGTGATACTTTCCTCTGATTTTTTACCTTCTTGAATCCTTACCCCAGATTCCTCATCCTGTGGCATTTAACAAACCAAAAGGAAATTATTTAGTTTTCCATTGGCATCAATTTTGATAACCAAGTGATGCATAAGAGGCTTCTAAAGACTTCTATGACAAACATAAAATGAGTTGACATCACTAATAAACGTGATGAATCTTACCCTGCAAAATAGAAGAGGTTAAGGATTAATTAATTTTCTACAAAATATGATAAGAGGCCAATTTGTTTTTATCCTTGTATATTGGTCAAATCCATATATTTACACAAGGTTGGTGTTCAAATTGTCCCTTTTTCCTTCTCTGCATCTGCACATGCCTTTTCTTCTGATTGAGAAATTTTATCAAGTTTGGTGCATACCTCTGAAAGCCACTGCTCAGAACTAAATTCTAGGACGTCATCATCTTTCTTGTTCCCACGTATAACATGTCGCAGAAATCTAAACAGATTCATTTCTATCCAAACAAAATAATTTCAATATTACAAGAAAAACCAAATTAGAAACTAGCAATTGTGAATAACTACAAATATGAATGCTTACACACTTCTGAAGCGCTGGGTTTGAGCTGAGGTTAAGGAGATATTGGAACATCCATGCACAACACGCACTTTCACTGTCTGGAAATCAATTCCATGGCAGATACTATGAAGGTTTGGGAGATTTCCGAGTTCTAACACAAATAGTTTTGGAAGAACATCCTCCATGACCAGCTCTTCTGTCATACCTTGCTCCCATTCAAATACTCGCACAAGCTCAGGTGCATCTTTTATGTTCTACTCTGAGAGTTTTGGAAGCATAACACAACTGGAGATAGAGAACAGGTATCTCAATCTCTTGCACTGTTTCACGATAATTCTTCGTAGCTTTGGGAAACAATATGCTTGATGATGAGAATCTACAGTATTGTGCTCACTCTCCTCATCTTTATTAATGATGCACTCTAGCTCTTCGCATTCTGATACCTCTAGGACTCCTAATTTTGGCAGGTTTCTCATGACGGATGCAGACAACATAACTTTCAATTGTTTGCATATATTGACTTTTAGCGTGGAAAGATTTTGAAATCTGAGATAACTTTTAGGCCCCAAGCATATATGTATGCCTTAACTCTGGGAACTCCTGCAAACTCATGGCTTCTAAACTTAAATTTATTGGACTAGCAATATGAAGACTTGTAAGATCATAAATTGGACGGGTATAATGGTGGTATAAAAAATCCAAGAGCTGCATTGTAAACATATTTCTCTGATAATGCCTGTACGTATTTCATATAAATGTGAATTATTCATTCATAAATTAAAACTGTTATAGTAGAGAATAAAGCGGTATTGTTGCGAATATGAGAAACAGTTTCAGTTATTAGAATTATTGGATACTAAGACAGTAGGTCCAAAAGGAGATTATACTAGAGAGATAGATCAGAACTGAATCACTCTGTATATACAACAATAACAGCAACATAATTAAGCCATGGGCCCCTTATTTATATCAATCCAAAGCCTAACTTGCTAAATCATAACTGTCACAACCATCTAACAACTAACTTTCTAACTACTGTTCTTTTGTATATTTACATTACATATCAATTTGAGCATTCGAATTCTAATAAGACAACATTTTATGAGTTAAAGAGTGTGACTGCATAGTCTCACACACTTATCAAGTGTCTGAAATAATATATAAATAAAATGCCAAAGTAATTTTAAACTCGAGCAATTGCCATTCTGATAGTCAACAAAACATATTTGCTCTGTACTTCGTTAAATTTTGTAAAATTTATTCTGGTTAGTCTAAAAGTACATATCCACTAGCTCAACACTTGAAAGATTATTACTATTACTAATCTGGACTCAATATTGGTAAGTAATTGGTGATTTCCTACACTTCTATTTCCAAATGTAGAGAATGTCCATACAAAAGAGGGCTGGAGATAAGTACCTGTGTGGCAGTGTGGTCTGGCTGAGTTAGTCTGGAACATCCCCCTTCTTCATTTATAGTACTTACTTTTGACAGAAAATAGCATAAAGGACCACCCCAAGAGAAATTTTTCCTCGGAACCTCATCTTTTATCTTTGGTCCGTCACTTGTAATTTCTGCATTTGGCTTTTTAGCTACAGAAGATAGGGGGGAGATAGCATATTGGATATATGTTGACCAATTCTGAGACCCCACCAATAGACATCTCCTTCAACGAAGGGAGAACGATTTCTTTTTCCATTTGATGCATGACTCCATCCTCCTCTCGGTATTGCCCAAATATGCATTTTAGCTTTTCACAACTTAAAATGGACACACTTTCTAGCAGCGGAAGGTCTTGACAAAGACTAAATGGCAATATAAATTCTAGTTCCCCACAACCTTCAACTTTGAGAAATTTCAATTTTGAGAATAGTGAGTTCCGACCCTTTTGATTAGGATCAAGATTATCCATTTTCTCCACTACAGATCCATCATCCCTGATTATATATCTCAGCTTATAACAATTTTGTATGCTCAATGTTTCTAGTTGCTTCAGACTCCGAGCTGTGGATGGATGGAAAAGACATGTCATTGAACAATCCTCTAATTGTATGGACTTGAATTACCTAGCTCTAGCTTGCCTCCAAACAAACTATTTTCTAATTTCAAACACTTCCATAAGTGTAACTTCTCTAGTTGCTTGAGGAAGTCAACAGGATAAGGGCCACAGCATAATTCTCTAACATAAGTGTTATAAATTCGCAGTTCCAGCAGCTTGGAGAAGATAGTTTCATCTGATTGAATTTTCTTTGTATTGATCAGACACTCCATCTCGGTCCAAGATATCAAAGAAAGGCTAATTAAGTCTTTCGTAGCGCCTTCTTTTACAGGAATGAAGTCAGGAATAAGATTTGTGCATCGTGTTCCATTATCTTCTCCTAACACAAGAATCTCCGCTCTAGCTGCCAGGGATGTAGTGATCTCTTTGGAGAATATTCTATTTAAATTGGTTGCATTCAAGTATCTTTTTGCTGAATATTTGAATTGAAAAGATGATGGGTCCAAGATGTAGTGGCCTTGCATCTGATATATCCGAAATTTTGGAAGAGTTGTAATTAGAGGATGCTTTGCATCCTCAAGCACATTCGAAATGTAACACAATTCTTCTAGTTGCAAGCACTTTTTGGTCACTTAAATGGATTTTTCCTTTCAATTAAGCAATCTCTCAAGCTTAACAATCTCAATCCCTCCAATTTGCTAACTTCATCTGGCAATTCAATGAATGAACAATCAGTCAATTCGAGAGTTTGGAGTTTCTGTAGGTTTCTCAAAATAGATACATCTCCCAACGCCCATTTTGTTAGGGATAGAGTTCGTTTATTGCATAATGATGGAATTGACTTTGGAAGTGACAGCGCTAAAGTTCTCTTGAACTCACTCATAGAATACAAAAGCAAAACTCCGAGTTTCGTCATGCCTTCAGAGTATGCATTTGGAACATTCAAAGAATGATTTGTATAAGAAAAAGAATGATTTGTGTTAGATGAGAAAAAGAAATATTCTGAAATTCTCATACTTATTGATGTACCCTAATAGGGCATTTATACATTTAGAGAGATATACATAATCATAATCATATCTCTAATATCTCACTAATTATATCCCTAATACATTTTAATAATATCAATACTAATCATATGCCTAATATATCTTAATAGAATCTAACTAAATCCCTAATATATCTCAACACTCCCCCTCAAGTTGGAGCGTAGATATTAATCAAGCCCAACTTGTTACAAAGGTAGTTGACCCGTTTTAGATTCAATAGAATAAATATCTCAAACATAAAAATGAATTAATACAAAGGGGGACGTAGCCTGTTTATTGACTTTAGACCAATCTAATGATGATAAATGACTAAACTGAGGATAAATCCTCTTCAAAGACGTCAAAGATAAATGACCTAAATGCGATGCACCACTAGAACAAGCAACCGAACACCGATCGTCAAGGAAGTAATCTCTATTTCCAATACAAGGAAGGGTCGCACTAGGGACCAAGCAAAATGATGAAAATATTGGAAACAAAAGGAACTGCTGGCGCTACACCAGGAGCCAGCCAAAGAAAAACAGAAACCGTTGGAGCCACACCAGGAGCTAGCCAAAGATAAACAGAAACCGCTGGAGCTACACCAGGAGCCAGCCAAAGACAAAAACAGAAACCGTTGGAGCCACACCAGGAGCTAGCCAAAGATAAACAGAAACCGCTGGAGCTACACCAGGAGCCAGCTAAAGACAAGAGAGAAACACTGGAGCTTCACAGGTGCCAGCCAAAGACAAAACATAAACCACTAGAGCTACACTAGGAGCAAGCCAAAGACAACAAAACCCGAAGTGCCAAGCAGAAGGAACCCAGAGATAACACTTCAAACTAGGGGACAAAACCACCAGAGAAAGGACGGCAAGGAGGAGACGAAGCTAGAAAGCAGGAGCGCTGTCAAAAAACTCACCGAAAAACGGCGTAATGCACCGGCGAGTGAAAAGTCGGTGAAACTTCAGACGGCACGTGAAGAGCAAGCCCTCTCCGGACGTTGAGGAGATTCCAGGGAAACGCCGATCGGAGCCTTCTCATCCTCCTTGTGCGGCCCGTGTAACTGTCAGAGATGAGTCCCCAGCGGATCTGGATGAGGTTGCTGGTCTTTGTCTAGACACTGGAACAGAACGTCCGTGTGACTGAATAGAAGAATGAAAACGGACTGATAGAAACTGTTCTCTATGATTTACCAACACACCCTCCCTCTGCCTTTGGACGCACACACTCCCGTAGGAAGAAGAACAATGTGGCAGAGGGAAAAAGCCCTTTATGGCTCTGATACCATGTTAGATGAGAAAAAAATATTCTGAAATTCCTATACTCATTGATGTACCCTAATAGGGCATTTAAACATTGAGAGAGATATAAATAATCATAATCATATCCCTAATATCTTTCACTAATCATATCCCTAATATATCTTAATAATATCAATACTAATCATATGCCTAATATATCTCAATAGACTCTAACAAAATCCCTAATATATCTCAACAATTTGTAATTATCCACAATAAAAGAACTTCAAGTTCGCTGCCATCAGGACAATATGAAAAGTCATTCATGATGCAAGATGAATATTTTATATTGTTCTTTAGCCTTCTCTTAAAGTCCATGATCACTTGAATCTTCTCATTTGCTATCTCCAACAAGGCCGCTTCACGAATCATGTCATGCATCTTTACACATTCTTCATCAACATTTAACAATAAAGAAGAATTTATGAGCTTGTATTTACTTGCAGTATCTTGACTCCTTCCTATTTCGTAGTTATCAACTTCTCCAAAAATCCCCGAACCTACAGCAATTCCACTTAAAAGCTCTATTGGCATTTCATAAGCTTTTGGGAATATAGAACATAAGAGGAAGAGTTCTTGGGCAACTTCATCATTTAGATCAACATAGCTGAATCTCAAGGATGTATAGAACTTTCTCATATCTTCATCACCTAACTCATGCCTTGGGGTTTTTCAATGCTATCAAAGCTGCCTGCCATCCCTCCACAGGCCAGTTTCTCAAGGTTTTCACTATTACTACAACCACAATTGGTTTCTTCCACACTCATTGACAATATCCTGTGAGATGAATAATGATAAGAGATAGAGCAGAGACCTTTGGGCAATAACCAGCTGAATAAAGGCTCAATGGAATACCATTAAATTCTGAGCACTTCCATTATATTAGCTACAGTAACTGTACGTTTACAATCAAATAACGGCACATGTACACTATTGGAATATTCTAGGCTTCCTATTGAAGCAAGCATTACCAACCAATAATCCTATCGGTAATACACAAATATACTAAGTAATACACAGACATATTAAGAACATGTTATTACAGAGAGAATTCTAATTCCCTCCTTTTGCTTCAGCCTCTCCTATAATGTGAGAGGTAGAGTCAGTAACACCCAACTTCTCACGCAGTTGACAAAACTTGAAATATGACACAGGTTGAGGCAATTGCAAGTTGTGCCTTAGTTGAGATATATTGAACTGTGAGTTTGTTTTGCAGCACTTGATCCCTCATGTAATGAGCATCAATTTCAATATGCTTTGTCATAGCATGGAAAACTAGATTAGAAGCAATGGCTGAGGCACTGGTGTTGTCACACCATATCACAGGAACCAGCTTCAATTATCTCTCAATTCAGATAGTAGTGAAACAATCCAGGATATTTTTGCAGCTGTATTGGAAAGGGAGCGATATTCAGATTCTGTGCTGGAGCGTGAGACAACTCTCTGCTTCTTGGATAACCATGCAACAAGAGAATTTCCCAGGAAAATACAAAAGCCACCCACTGAACGCCTATCATCGGGACATGCAGCCCAATCAGCATTCGAATAAGCAGTTAAGCTGATGAGTAGTATTCCGAGGTCCATAGTTCCCTTGAGATAATGCAAAACCCTCTTCACAACTATCCGATGCTCAGTAGTAGGATTAGACATAAACTGACTAAGTTTACCAATGCAAAAGCTTATATCGGATCTTGTGTTGCAAAGGTATTGCAGTGCTCCAAGAGCACTCCTATAGGTTGATGGATTTTCAAGAGGAGTACCATGATTAGCAGTCAAATGCTTACCCATTGCCATAGGAGTGCGTACGGGTGAGGCATAGCTCATTTGAAATCTGTCAAGAATGTATTTCTTCTGTCCTAGGAACAATCCCTTATTACTCTTTTGAATTTCAATTCCTAAGAAATAATGAGTTACACCCATGTCTTTAAGAGCAAAAACTTTGTGAAGCTTGCGAATAAACAGATGCAAACTCTTTGGATTACTACCAGTTACCAATATGTAATCTACGTACACAAGAATTATCACAAAATTTGCTTTATTAACATAAATAAAGAGAGATGAATCACTTTTCGAATTAAAGAAGCCCCAAGTTAACAAAGTTCCCTTCAACCTTTCATACCATGCCCTTGGTGCTTGCTTAAGTCCATAAATAGCTTTGAACAGTTTGCACATATGATTAGGATGAGTTTTATCCACAAAACCTTCTGGTTGCTCCATAAACACATTCTCAGTAAGAAAACCATTTAAAAAGGCATTATTAATGTCCAGTTGACGTATAGTCCAACCAAAGGAAACGGCAAAAGCAATCACAATTCGTATAGTTGTAGATCTTACCACTGGACTAAAAGTCTCATTGAAATCCACACCTGAAGTTTGTTTAAAGCCTTTTGCCACTAATCTGGCCTTTGGCTTATCCAATGTCCCATCAGCTTTGTATTTAGTTTTGAAGACCCATTTACAATCCACAATATTCTGCTGACCTGTGTAGGGAACAAGTTTCCAAGTGTCATTGCTGATAAGGGCTTCATACTCATTCTGCATAGCTTGCTTCCACAAGGGATGAGCAAATGCCTCTGCAACAGATTTCGGTTCCAAGAGTCTGAGTGCATTAGAGCCAACAAAAGGAACTTTCTTCTTAAAAAACCCGTGCTTGCTTATAGTCAACATAAGGTGTTTGTTATTGTTATCTGGACAGCGGCATGAAGCAGTACCAGAGAGATTGTGATGCTGCTCATGACTATCATAGGGGGTTATTTTGAATGTGTTGCTCATGATCCAAATTTGTGGCTTTAGGTGCTGAATGTTCTGGAAAAGAAATGAGCTGAGATGAACCACTAGCAGTGACCGAGTGGCCAGTGGAGCCAATAGGACTGAGCTCCAAATGGCAGCTGCTATCAGAACCAGAAATTGCAAGTTGTTTACAGTTGCTATCAAAATTAGAAAGTGCAAATGGCTGAGAAGAAGCCATGACAGGATCAAGATTACCAGAACCTGGATTTTTACGCAACTGAGGATTGGACATAATAGACTTAAAACCACCATTGTTTTGAACATTATCGCTGAACCTATCCAGAGTAGTCAATGAGCCCTGTGTTGACTCCATAGGAAATTGTGAATATGACACAATTTCATGTTGAGGGGAAGACTGCATTGATCCTGTAAATCCATCAGCAAAAAGAAAAATTGTTTCATTAAACACTACATGTCTAGAGATATACATTTTTCTAGATGAACCAAGGCATTTATAGCATTTATACACTCCACTATAACCCATAAAGACACATCTTGTATTGTGAAATTGAAACTTGTGATTGTGAAAAGGTTGCAAATATGGATAACAGGCACAACAAAAAGAACTTGAGATAGGAGTAGTTAGGTTTCTTATTATATAATACTTGGAATGGAGAAACACCATTCAAAACCTGCGTAGGTAGCCTGTTTATCAGAAACACAGCAGTGGAAAAAGCTTTCCACCAATATTGTAGGGGCATCTAAGCTTGGGCAAGTGAGGTTAATCCAGTTTCCACTATATGACGATGCTTTCTCTCAATTCTTCCATTCTGGGTAGAGGTATAGGGACATGAGTGGCGAAAATAATACCATAGTCATCAAGCACATAGTGAAAAGACTTGAATTCACCACCCCAATAACTTTGAAGTATCTTGATCTTTTTGTCAAATTGGTTTTCTACCATACTCTTGAAGTGTTTAAAGACACTAAGTGCTTCATCCTTGGATTTCAAAGGATATATCCAAGTATGCCTGCTGTAGTCATCTAGAAAGCTAATGTAATACTTGTGACCACCAGTGGAGCACAAGGGAGCAGGTCCCCACAAGTTAGTGTGGATCAGTGACAAAGGTGCATCAGCTCTGGAATGTGAGAGTGAATAAGGCAAGCGATGGGACTTGCCTAAATGACAGGATTCACAAAACATAACGTCATTTTTATTCATACACTGTAAAATCTTACAATCAGACATGACCTGACTCAAGACTTTACTATTAGGATGGCCAAGTTTCCTATGCCATGACTCTAACAAAGAAACAAAAGCATAACTAGGACTTTAGACTCTTCTCGACTCCTGGCTAAAACAATGTATGGAAGACAGGTTGAGCTGATTTTGCAAGCTTATACATGCCACTACTTGGAGATCCATGTGCCAAAACTTGATCAGTATGCAAATCCTTCACAAAGCAACCATGTGAGTAAAAAGAGACATAAACTGGATTATCATCGGTCAATTTCTTTACGCTTAGCAGATTTTTGGTCATACTAGAAACAACCAAGACATTCTCCATTTTGAGTGATTTAGAGCCAGCACATTTCAACACATAATATCCAGATTGTTTAATAGATAATGGATCATCAACCTTAGGATCCACACACTCAGATGATGGAGCAACGTGATGAGTTGCTCCACTATCTAAGTACCAAGCTAGATCGTTCAGAATCTCCTTTATAGCTATAAGAGCTGAAGCATTTGGGAAGGAGCTAAAAGCATAGGTCTTCGTTGCAGCAGAAGGACTGGCATAATCTCTATCAAAACGCCTATAGCAGGAGCACACTTCATGTCCAAACTTTTTGCACAGTTGACACTGAGGCTTCTCTTGTGTATCAGCTTTCGCATCAATAGACCAAATTTTGGAGACACCACAATCTTGAGTTCTGTTTCTATTACCAGGGGCACTCTAGGGAGCACGACTACCTCGGTTGCCCTCAGCACTCACGGCCACGTTCGCAAAGGCATTTGTGATAGAAACAATACTGTTCAGCTGCTCCAATCTTGCCTCAAATGTGATAAGTTTCAAATGAAGTTCAGCCCAGCTCACAATGTCCTTATCAGATAAATAAACAACAAATGGATTGTAATCAGTGTCAAGACCAGAGAGGACCTGAGAGACGAGATCTTGGGAGGAAACTAGACTCCCTGCGACTGCAAGTTTATCGGTGAAAGTCTTTATCTTGTTCAAATACCCTTCCATCCTCAACGAACCTTTTCTAGTGCATTGAAATTCATATTTCGGCAACTGAATGCGGGCCTTGGCATTAACTCTAGTTAGACTCTTTGCTGAGGTCCACAACTCCTGAGCCGGCTTGCATCGAGTAACTTGAGAAGCAATTTCTACGGTCATCGTATCGTAGAGCCATGCCATGAGGATTTGATCAGTGACCTGCCAATCATTGAGCGCCGAGTTGGGAATAACATCAGAATTCTCATCTAGAGTGTACTCAGCTGGCACAGCGGTGGTGCCAAAAATGTGTCCGTCCAGTCGGTGCTCGCGAACGATAGGTAACAAGAGTCACTCCCAAAGAAGGAAGTTGACCCTATCAAACTACACCGAGCTTGCCTGACTCAGAGAGATGAGCAGTGGAACAGCTTTTGTGGTTATGACTGGCGCTGCTATTCACCTATTAGCTTACCGCAAGCGTACGGGTCGCAAGTAGTATAAAAATATCGTTCCCACGAGGACTAACGCATAAACGAGATAATCAATGCAATTATGTGATTAATTAGGTTGAGAGAATCAATTGAATAATTGGGGTCCTAAAGGTTTACTAATTTCACTAAAACTTTAATTCAACAATGAGAGATGCCTAGGATTATTTTTCACCAATGCAATTTATGAGATTTAAATGCATACAACTCTATTAGTGATTAAATGACATAATATGTTTGTCTAAGGTTCAAAAGCAAGCTCTCTCAATTCATAACCAAATTAATATTCTCCTTTAACATGCATAATCTCTTGCTACATTTAAAAGAAAATAATCATTAAGCAAAAACCTTAATATGACAATGCTAGGTTAATAACTATATCTCTATGTTACTAACAAACCATCCATTTAATTATTTAAATTTCAAGTCTAGCATAATTTTATCTAAGTCCTACAATTAAAGTAACTCTCTCAAGCTTAATTTAATTGGACAAATCAATCTAAGTGATGGCTAATCAATTAGAAGCATTAAGCACAAGATAAAATTAACATGTAATTGTCACTAAACACCAAAGAGAGTATTATCAATTCTCAATCCATGCAATGGTTCAAAATAATCCTAGAACAAATGATTTAGCCACTAAACATCTCAGCAACAAGAGTAAAGCATTGAGGAATTAATTGCATGAAGAGGATAAAGGAATTTGGAAAACCAAAACACCCAAACGCAGCCTTAACATTCTCTGCTCCAGCTCACGCACACGCATACGCGACGACGCTCCAGCTCCAGCACGTGCCTTCGTCTCTGTTGCTGTCTCTCGCTCTGCTTTCTCAATCTCCAGCTGCTGTGTCTCTCAACAAACACTCAAGGTCGCTGAAACTGTTGTTCTTTCAACAGAAGCTCCAGCTCGTCCTTGCGTCTCTGCTCGTCGTCTCTCTTGGTTGCAACTGAAGCTCTCGTGATGCTCTGTATCTCCAAAACTCCAGCTGCTTCCTCACGTGTGTCACAGTCTCCTTAGCTCTCCTCAGCGTCGTAATGCTCTCATAGCTTCGTGACCTTCATTTTCCTTCTGCTGAAAGTCTCATGCTTTTTAAAACTCTGATGCCGCCCCCTTTTCTCGTGCGTTTTGTTAGGTTTCTTTTTCCAGCTGCTGCCTCCAATGACCTAGCTCTCCTATTCCCTGAACGATGTCGTTTGATGTTAAAGCCATGCAAGAAGTATTATTAATGTAATAATAATACTTAAATAATAGCTGAAAACCAAACTCCCTCTTTCTCTCTCTTTTTTAAAATACTTCTAAAATTAATATCAAAGTAGTCAAATTCCCAAGTCATGTGATCAATCTCAATTTTATCAAAATCATTTATAAACCTTGTTGTTTTGCATTAATAACTCCCCAACTATATCAAATTATATATCAAACTTTATTAAAAATGGGGAGTTATCAATTATTCCTTGACAAAAATTTGTCCAAACAGGATTCCAACTCAATTTCATAATTTTTAGGGATTTTATAATGATTGTTTCTCTTCCTTAATACCTATATGTAATTTCCCGTTCGTCTTTCACCTACTCTTCTTGCTTTCACTCATCACTTCACATCTTTTCCTCTCCCTCTCTCTCTATGTTGTTATTTTTTATGTTTTTTGTTCTAACGAAGAACTCTAATGCAATGCTAGGACCTAATCTTAACAAATTGTTAGATATAATTAGTTTTGATAATGTCAAATATAAAAGACAAAAAAGCCTTTATAATGTATATTGGCTAACTACTATACTTAATATGAATTTCTTATGTAGTTTGGTCAAGAAAAGGAAAGAAGTTGTCAAGTTGAATTATGGATAATAATCAAGAAGATAAATTGAAGAAATAACTTGTTAGATGAAATGGGAACATTAATATTCAAGTTTTTAGATTTGGAATTGAAAGTTAATGTGTTTAAATAAGTCAATTTAAAGGTTAAAATGTCTTAAATGGGGTTATTTTGAATATGGAAGTTAAAGTGAAAAATGAACACAAAACTCGAGTTGGGCATGCCGCTTGAGTGAAATAGGTTTCACTCTTAGTATCACTTGGTTCGAGAGTGAAACACTTTAATTTTGTGATACTTGAACTTTTACATGAATGAAATGTAATCTTCCCCATTGTTTACTATTTTGATTTTGTGATTGACTATTTTAAAGAACTCTTATATCCTAGGTAAGTAAATTTCCAAGTTTAGTTTTATGAACTCTGGCTTTAGTACAGTGAATGCCCGCTTTAAATTTAGGGAATCAAGAAAAGAAGATAAATAACTCTTTCACTTGTAGCAAAATATGAACGCCCCAAACTGTCAATTTTCAACTTTAGTTTCATGAATTCCAACTTTAGTATAGTGAATATCTTACACCCTTAACAAAATATCATGCAACTTGATTTGTCTTTTCTCTATTTCAAAAGTACTTGTTGTCTTTTTCTACAAGTACTATGATAAATTTCAATTCTTTTTCTAATAAATTGTAATAAGGATAATTTTTGAAAAAAAAAAAATCATTTTTGACCCACCAAGTTACTTATAGTGTGAACTAATAATCTCTTCTAGAACTAGTGAACTAGAAGACATCTTATATTTGGGACCAAATGAAGTATAAAGATAATAAAATTATATAATAAGTACAACTTTAATCCATTTCAGTTATCCATAATAAATCTCAAAAATTGGTTAAAATTTAATGTCTAACATAGGAGTTAGTTGAAGAGTATGTTTTGATTATAAATATAAAATCACAATTTACTTTATCTTCTAAATTTATAATTTTTTAAATCATTTATCTCTTTTGATTGCATATATTAAACGATGTTTTCATGTATTAAATAATTACTAAAGAGGTACTTTGAAAAACCAACATATCCCAATAACTAATCAACATAATTTTATTAATACCCATAAATTACATTAGTTATATAATTAATTAATTTAGAATTTTGAAGAAATTGGTTTAGAGCTTTTTAAGAAAGAGAGAGCTTGCAATTTGGTAGATGAGGGAGACTTGAAAGTGAAATGAAAATCTTGGGAAGATTTTGGAGCTTTGAGGGAGATGGAGAAATAATATAGATAAGTACTAGAACTATACAACAGATAAAATGGATCAGATCAGAACCTAACATGAAGTCTAATATATTTTCTTGAAAGGATTGGCCTGATCGCCCATGATTTGATCTAATCCAGTAGAAGCCCAAAGTTAGGTTGTATTGTTCTTGATCCATTGGACTAGTGAACTGGTCCAAGCAATTCAAAACCTTAAATTTCCTAATTTTTTATTTTTATTTATGAAAGACAAAAAAAATTAAACATAAGAAAAAATTAAAATAATTAAAATTATATAAAAATCATCCCAACACAAAAAAA
>JANTPZ010091546.1:0-17978 GCA_025593235.1 Vachellia pachyceras
AGAAAGGCAAAAAATTGTTAAAAATAAGGAAGTACCTGGTGGGGATGAGGGACATCAGAATGAAGAGCATTGATATTAATGTAATTTTGTTTACTCCACCATTTTAATAATTTTTTCTCCTTTTCATCCCATATTTTAATTTTATTCTTCAAAGAGGCCAAATCAGCAAATTATTTAGCCGAATTTAGATGTCCTATGTTTGACTTTTGAAGGTTCCAAGCAAGAGCACATGCTTCTTGAATTATACAAGATCTACTTAACATGAACAACACATAAAAATAAATTTTTTGCCACAAAAATACCACTATTGTTAATTATTGTACCATCACGAGTTATGTTTCATTTATTCAGCAGTATATTTTACGGTCTAAGCAAAGGCAATTATTTTCCCCAAAGGTCACATGTTGATGGATGCCACTTACTCTTCCCAGCAGATATTTCCATTACCATTTGTGTGGGGCCCTTTTCCATGGAATGGGAGGTTGCCATCATTTTTTAAACAAATCTCACTGGTAGGAGCTCAAGCCCCATATCAACATTTCAGATCATGCAGGGCTTTCGTCTTTCAATAATTCAAACACTTCCAACGTTAATATACAACATTTGTCGCCCTAATTTTATTTTATGGTACATCCAACATTCTCATGTTGTTTTTTCTCATGTTTGGATGAACTATAAATAAGATTAAAAGGCTAAATGCTATAAAAAAATAATATTAGAATGCTGAATATTGTTTTTTTTTTCGCTGTGTAATTTTTATAACAACATTAAAGTATATTACTGGACTTTTATAAAGAAGTATATACTTATAATTGCAAGCCTACTCTTTAACTGTTTTGCTCTAAATCATGTATTTAATACTAAGGTTATAAGTATTAATTTCAAATATTTCTTATATAGGGTCATTGTTAATTTGAAGCGTCTCACAAGTGCTTAATCCATATTAATCGATTACTTGAACATCTACTAATTATATACCAAAAAAGCACCGAATATAGGATAACAAAGTACAATTAGAAAAAGAAAAATAAAAGTTACTTGTACATGAATTTCTTGAAAATGATTTGAAGTAATTAATGATAATTTAATCTCTTGTACGACAGGAAATGTTATGCCCTCAAATAGGAAATCGATCCAATTATACACAGCAAGCAATTCATGTAAACTTTGATTTCTTTCCCTAAGAATATAATATAAAAGGTTTACATGACAGAGTGCAAATAAATTACTTGTATTATTGAATTCAAGTAAGCATTGTTTAAGATTAGCCAATAGAACTTGACCCATTACCCAAATTGCAAGTTTTACAAGCGATCAACGCAAAATATCCGAATAAGATTGAATGGCTATGAAAAAATCGCAGGAATATTGATTGACATAGCTCAAACCAGAAGTGAACAAAATGATTTTGGTTACATATTAAGTATGAATGGTGGTTAAGGGAATGCGTTGTGTTTGTGTGTGTGTGTGTGTCCAGCCCGGGGGGGATGACTCCATAACTACAACAATGGGCGGAGAAAAGAAAACTGACAGGAATAAGAACAGAGGATCATTCCTAAGCCAAGTATACTTGAGCCAGAGAGGTTCATTTTCCAAGGATAATAAAGAAATACTGGAGTTATTCAAGAAGATAGATACCCCACCGGATGGTTAAACAACAGCCTCAAAGTAGTCAAATATGATCATCAGTTCATCACAAGTCACAGCATACTAAAACCAATCTTAAACCTAACAACAATAAAAAGCATCCCGTAGTTGTATCTGAAGATTATTACAAATTTTTTTCTGAAGAATAACGCCAAAAAGCAAAGGACAAAAAACTTCTAACAAATTGGGCCCACTCCATATATGAAAGTTCACGAAAGGCTGAGGAAATTCCATGTCTGACAATACCAGATCACTAGTAACAGAGGAAAATCTAGACTTCCGCATCTAGATGAGCAACAACAAGCAATGGCCTCGTTAATGGCTACGGATTCTACAGGAATGGAGGTAATATCACCCATCGACGAGGATACTTGGGCCTTCCTTCCTTTCCATCAAATAGCTGCAGGTAACATCAAACATCACATGTAATTCACATGGAAAAAAATATGCAAAGACTAAACAATTATTTAAGGGGGGAATGTCATTTTTGTTCATCTGCTGGGATATGACAAAGCTATATCCCATACGTTACTTTGATCTATAAACATTGTAGAAAACACGCAAAAATAAAAAAGAATTTAATTCACCTAGCATACTCAACAACTAAACATCTGACCCTTGGCCCCTTTCGTAAAGTGAAAGAAAATGATTTTCTTCATTTTTTATTTGCGAAATCTATTATGTATTCATAATCGCTGCTCAACTGCTAATATTTTCTATTACTTTTTTCTTTTAAAAAACAGGCATGAAATTATTTTTCATTTTTTTCATGACTCTCAAGTATACTGAGCTATAGATCTTCACAGGTTGATCGATAAGTGCAAACATTAAAAGTACATGTGGAGCATGCAGAACATGGGACAAACACATGAACATACAAAAACTTGAGGAGTCCGATTATAATTTTCTTGGTGTAGCATCATATTTAACATGCCTTGAACGCAAACATACATCTCTCTTTTCAAGTGTTATGTTTCATAGCAAGCAAGTGTAATCAGGTAAAACATGTCTATTTTGGCCTCAGTTTATCACAACAATAAGCATGGGAGACTGACCTTCAAACGCCTGTGCTTTGCAAGAGCCCAATTGGTCATGATGCCAGCAGCAACCACAACAAAAATATAACCTGCAACAGTCTGTGTTGCAATGTTGAAGCCCAGCCACTGATAGATCTCAGTTGTATAATTGGCACATGTAACAATATTGAAGAGAAACCCATGTGGGATTTGATATCCACCATCCCTTTCAGGCCTACGGAGATTCCTCAGCAAAATATGGCAATAAAAATTCGAAACTTGACAGAGGATCCCAAAACCAAAACCTATCTTCATTTGGAGATCACTTACAGGGGTGTAGAGTGGATGGTTCACATGGTAAGCAATATAACAACCAAATGTCCAATAATAAGCACAGTTGCGAAACACATTTGAAAGGGGAGATGTTGCATGGCTGAAGCGATGGACAAAAAATGTCTCCATAATACGTTTAAAGTAATGGAAACACCAATAGTACATGGCATACGTCTGCACAGGGTAGATGACTCTTTCCCCTTTATAGCCAAAATAGTCATAGACAGGGAAGTAATAGAAGATTGGGTAGAGGACCAAAGGACCCAAATACTCCCAGAAGAAAAGAGTTCGATACGAAACTTGAGGGCCTAAATCCTTAAAAACTACAGTTAAGTTGTTTGAATTTCCGTCTGTATAGTCTTTGAGACTTTTCTTGTCACTAAGGACAACAGGCCTTTCCTTAGATCCTGGTTGGACAGGAAGGGTGAGGCGCTGCCTTGAAGGGTAGAACTTCTTGGCTGTTGATGTGAAACATATAAACCATGTTAATGATCCAATGCTCTTACACCTAGACCATCATACATTCAAAGATAAAAATTTTTTTTTTGCCCAAAATAGATGTTAAAATGGAATAGCAAAGGCCACAAAGTATATTAATAGCAGCAGAAGTGAAACACAATGAATTAGCGTCAAGTTCAAAAGTTAACACTTCCATAGTCCATTATTAAGGACGGACTAATTCAAGATCTAGAAATAGCCTGGTAGATCTTGTAAATGATATCAAAACCTCTTGGTCATGTGTATTAGGAAAGAGATCTTTATTCAACTTTCTCCCTCACGATAATTTCAAATTCAAATTTAGAAAGAACAGTGAAATAGCACTAGACTTATCAGGCCAGCGCATGGGGTGAAGAAGCTGATCCTCACACAGAATGCACTGGATAAGTTATAAATTAAACGAACTATCAGAGACATTTAGCTATCTGGCTATCAGAAAACTAAAACTATCCACAAAAAAGGTAAGGCTTCAAGCCTTATAGGATGACCAAAGAAAAAGCTTAAACTTTTCAGATGACCAAGGCTTAAGCTTTTCAGACAAATGCAACAAAATATGAAATGAATAGTTCAATCCAATATTACGTGCAGGATGATCAAAGAAAATGCGCGCGCTCCACTTACTTCGCTTATAAAGTGCTTCTTGGAGATCTGCTACAGTCGCCTAACATAAAGCAACAATGAGAGAAATCGTAAGTAAAGTACTTCGGAAAGTTGTCAACAGAAAGGAAGTATTACGGATTGCAGAAATGAATTTAAACTAAGAAACTACAACAACCATTTCGCTCACAACTAAAAAGATAATATGCAGGAGGGTAAAATTGAGAGAAAGACAGCGTACCGAATCGGAAAGACGCGGAGTCGGATAAGGCATTAAACCAACCTTCGATGGGGCAGGATGGCGAGTCCTGGAAAGACGCGGAGTCGGAGAAGCAGCGGGAATCGGAGCTGGTGCGGACTATGGTGATGCTGCGAGTGATGATGGGAGGCGACGGCGAAATCGGCCGAGAGGTGGAGGAGGCAGAGAAGGAATCATACTTTCGTCCCAGAGTTTGTTCCAAAAACCCATGATTATGGAATCAGCTTTCTATGAAATTTTGTTTTTGGAACAATGTTGTAAAAACCAGGAACGAAAAGGAGAGATAGAGCCAATTCAAATTCAAATTCGTTGCCTTGCTTGGGGGAAGGAATCGCAGGTGTTGCAGCTTTAACAGGTAGCAGAGGTAAATAAAATTGAAGCAGTGATGATGGCAACTCAACGCAGCCCACAATGCGTGCGTCAGTGGAGCAGCGGTGTGAAAGCAGAGAAAAGGACAAAAGATAAAGGATGGGTTCTTTCGGTTTGGCAGAGTTTTCTTGCCGAGTCCAAGGGCTTTTTTTTTTAAGGAAGGGGTTGAGTGCTTGTGAACAGTGAAATGGTGGAGAGGTATTATAGTATATATTGATATATTGATTTAATTTGCATTGAAAAAACACATAAGATTTTCATAAATGATAAAAAAATTCCTGCACAATAAGAATGTACATGGCGTATTAACATCAAATGGGATTAAGAAAGGCAATCAATATGACTATTAACATGCATGGTCTACATCCTGCAGCCACTTCAAGAGATTCTTGTTCATGCTAGATTATAACCAGCTAATTAAACAAGAAAATTGAGCACCATCATTGCTATAGTGCTCAGTGGAAGGGGCAGTTAAAGAATAGGGCTCATAAACACGTCGTGTTTTCATCTCATCATAAGCAGCACAAGGCTTCACTGAGTTGGCTTCATGACACACAGATGGATTTGCATCTAAAAGAGAAATACATAATTGAAAACCTTTAAAATAGGACTTCAGTGTGGGTAACAATCAGATCATTGATACAAATCTCGGATTGAAATCCGCTAAGATGATTACCTCATCATCATAAGCCCCGTTTTTTAATATCCTAACTCTGCGCACATTCACGATAACAGCTATAAATATTAAATAACAAAGCATGTTCTTTATATATCGAACATTTTCCAGAAGAATTCAAATCCACATCCAGGAAAAAACGATTCGCTGCAACCAAGGATTTTGTCAATCACGGACTTCAGATCAGAGACTCTAGTCAACAAAATAGCCTCATCACCAGTTCAACACACAAATAAGAATATGCAAAAAAATCGAAAAACAGAAAACAAAATCTAACCCATAGCTGATTCACAATTCGTCGAAAATCCAGGCTCGGAATATTGTATGCGACTCAAGAAGTAACAAAATAAATTGTCTGCTAAGAAAGGAAAGGAAACGAAAAAAAGTGAAAAGGAAAGAAACGTCCTTGCTTTTATATACAGTTCAGTGACTGGAGAGACTCAAAGGGAAAGCTGCTAAAGCAGCAGAAGTTTCTGGCGTTTTCCTACCTGGGCTTTATTCCAAGGGTCCATTGATACGTGGGCCATATTGAGCTAGATCTGACTAATGAACTCTAGACCCATATTATTCGAGCTTTGATGGTCCAACAAGAAGGAATTAATCTCCCAGGCTTTCGGGTTTCAACTATTTCAATTATTCTCAAACAAAACAATTGAATCCACAACTTTTTTCCGTTTTCGAATATTTATTTGATAATCATTTATGTGTTAGTGAAAAGAAAGTATATATATAATATAGGTGAGTTGTAATAACCATACAAGCCTGCTCGTATTAGTATTACAAAAGTACATTTACGAAGTGGAGATAATATTTCTTTCATATACTTAACTCGTAGATTGTAAATCACGTTAAAAATAGTTTCTATGACTAATCCAAATAGATACTACTCTTCTTCTTGACCGTGAATTTTGATGTAGAAAGTGTGCGCGGGCGTGCATTATTTTCACTAGTATTTTGCTTCACTCTAGAATAATTTTGCAAATTCATAGTGTCTACAACATTTTAAATTTTAATGCATTTTATTGACCTGCAGGAAAGACAGCAAAGGATTCTCTCAATTCTTCCCTTTTATTGAACACCAAGAACTCGTCTCCTTTGAAAGTTGAAACCAGATACATCGAGATTCATTTATGCCCACAACATGCAGTACAACCGACCATTGGGTCAAACAAATAATAATGCACAACTAAGACAGAACATGGATCACCAAAACCCAGAAATTACTATAATAAAATAAAATAATAATACAAAATGCACCCGGATGGACAATATAACTAGTCATTACTTAGTTGTTTACAAAGGCGCAGTGCTTCCTGATCTGCCCTTGTGCTCCAGTCTTGAGATTTATTTGGATCATCTTCTCCATAGACTTCGCAAATTCAGCAAAGAAATTCTCCACTGAACCCTGAAGCAGTTGGGTGACAAGGGATTTTGTCACTGGGTTGTTCAGCAACGAAGAATCTGACTCGAACAGACCCCTTCTCTTAACCACCTGAACGTAATAGTCAAGATCAAATGTCTTGCGGCTTCCAGGGTCCATCTCAACAAGGCTATCAGTGCTGGTCTTGCACTTGAACTTCTTCAGATTCGCTGCATATTCACTGTCTAGAGATGGATCTTGATCACCTTTGCCGGTGAAGTTGAACAGGCGGTTTGAGAAGGATGAGCAATGGGAAACACCAATTGTGTGTGCACCTAAAAAAAGATGACATTTTTTATGGATAAAACTTAGAAGCACTCAAATTTACTTCTGCTTCTACGGTAACATAATTATGATTGTGAGTGTTTGTCATAATACCAGAGAGAACGACCAAGTCTTTCAAATCAAGTCCCACGCCGGTGAAGAGTCCTTGGAGGACGGTGATGTTGTGGAATGGAGCTGGTATGCCCAATAAAACTTCTGTAGTGTTAGAGACAGTCCCGTCCCTTCTACCTGTAGTAACTGTCCAGTAGGGACCACCCTACAAAAATGGAAGAATGAAGCAAGCAAATGGGGTCAGTGGGGGAGCTAGCTTAATATGAGAGTGGGCAAATGCCCCACTGAATTTTTTAGTTTATAACTATTAGATTTTTATTATGCACCAACTGATTTCGAAGACTTGAACTCACTCAAATTATCTATACTAACAAGTTTGTTGTCATTTGTTTAAAAATAAAAAAATTGCCCCCATTACTCTAAGGTCCTGACTCCGCTACTGAATGGGGTCAGTCCTGTTCTTGAAGAAAAGAGTGTAATGAAAAGATAAGGATGTCGCAGCACAGTTTAGAGTTTAGACTTACAGTGGCAACAACAGCGTCTCTCGCAGTAAGAGATAGAATATCAGCACAAGAGACAACGCCGGGGCATTCAGCTTCAACTAGGCTCTTGACCTTGTCAATGAAGTCAAATCCTCTGAGGGTAAGATTTGGTGGAGAATCCTTCTCAGCTTGGCCGGTTGTTGAATTCAGAAGCACTGATGCATCACAACCCTGAAATGCCAAGTCTTAGTTCCTCAGTCACGACAAAACATATCGTCCAGCAACAATTTTTGTTCTTGAATGTCGGTGCTTCATAGGTATATACTAAAATACCGAGTTAAGAAATGAACATGAAATGAGAGCAAGGTCTGAAATGCATACCCTGATAAAGCAGTCATGGAACTGCAATCTAAGGAGGGCGGCTGCTAATGAAGGAGCATTGTGGATATGCTCATGAACATACTTGTAGACGATCGTCTCGGCTTTCGGGCAGGTCTTGGCATAGAAGTTTTTCTGCAATTGAGCCTGGGTTGATCCAATGATTGCTACAAGACACAGAATCAAAGCCCTCAAGAAAATTTGGCTTGCCATTCCTGTTTTCTTTGCAATGCCCTTGGTTGCCAGAGTCACTTATCAAAAGGGGTGTATATATAGGGAGTTACTTCCTCAAATAAGCAATTTTATCTCTGGGGATGATTCATGCTGGTGGCTATAGATTAATTCACAGGCAGCGCCAAATCATAGAACGGTCTTAGCCAACTAACATGTGCAATAGGTATTACTTCATGTCACTTTATTATTCATGTTCCATTCAATAATGTTATCAATATAATAAAAAAGAGGTTAGTTAGGTGTTTCCCTGTACTTAGTTGGAAGCAAGCTCCAAACAGAGCTTTTTGAATATACTTCAATTCATATCAATTTACCCGTTATTACAATTTTTTAAACATCCATCCAGCTCCAAAATTTGATATGTCGTACTGTGAATCTGGTAATATTTTGTTCAATTTTATCCAGGGACTACGGCATCTGATGGCAGACAGAATTAAACCTTGGAAGCAATCAATCAATGGTAGGCTTAAATAATGTGTTAAGATTTTGAATTAAAAGATATATTCAAATATATATATGTATAATTTTTTTCCCGCGAGACAAGGAAAAAATCTCATAAAAATCTGGGGGCTCAGAAATAGCGCTACGGGGCAATACAGCAAATTAAACAATTGACTTACACCTGCTACAATGGTTTAAAATATTGAAATACAGTTGAGCTGTCTAATATGTTTAAAGTTATATTAGGAGACGCTACATGTTGCCACCTAAGCACATGTTTGTTAAGGAGATAGTAATGTGATGGATGAACTGTATGTAGGGTGGAAAAGTTTGCTTGAACATTAGAGCATTATAGAATATTATTGCGGATGTCTGTAGTATTTGAATGTCCATGGAAGGGTTAAAAAATGATTCAGTTTGGCACATTCATCGGTTTCTGTGCTTCTCTTTCCACTTGTTACTCCAGACAGGGATGTTCATAATTTGGATGCCTCTGGAAGTTAAAGATCTAATTTAGTTACGCAAGCAAAATGCATTGACTTCTGATCTTGTCTTTACTCTTTCTGTATCAGCAAGATCTTTAGATTAACAGGGGATAAGGCTGTGCTGATTTAAGCATCACGGGTTGAAACATTGGTATTTCTGTACCTTGTTCATCTTGCAAAAGTCTCGGCTAGTTCTTTTATAGACAAGCTAATTATGAACTGCTGAATTTTATGTTTTTTTTATTATTTCTTCTTTTTGCCGTGAAGGTTTAGTGTTAATGGTTGAAATATAAATAATTATTGCTTAGGTCTTCAAATACATTAGCATTATATCTATCATGCTTAAAAAATTTGGACAAAGGCTGTGAAAAATAGCCACAAACATCAACTCAAACATCAGGCGTATATACTTTGCCTCAAACATGAGTTTAAAGAAAATAAACAAGTGTCATATATAGCTGCTTTGGCTCTAACGTGAGAAATAAGCTCAAATTACCTACCCGTTTCTTTATTCATTCATTTTGATTTAATCAAAAGCTATCCTTGTCCTCATTTAAGAACATAATGCCATACTAAATTATTTGTACCTTTTACCCTTCCCAATCCCAAATGTTGAAAGATTGGAATTGCTGGAACCTAAAGATAAAGAATATGTAAAGGTAACAATACGGGTTATATGCCAGGGATGCATGTATCCTTGAAGATAATATATATTATGACCAATCCTTAATAATACAAGAGTCTATTAATTTTTTAGAAAGATTAAAAGGTTAAATAAATTATTTAATTATAAATGTAATCTGAAATACTTATATCTATCATCGAATTATATATTAGTTTATAAGTCGGAAAAATTAATTTAAAAAATTATGAATATATATGTTAATTAACTTTTTTAATCTCTTCAAAAAAATCAATTAAATATTATACTAAAGATATCATGGCATGTGTAATTAATGGAGGAATCATGGAGGCCAAACATGGAAGGGATGATCAAGTTTTATGTGGCAATAATGAACCAACCAATATGATATACTGACTTGGAATTCCTCAACATTCCATGCACTTTGTCCCTTCCAAAACGCAAGTGACTTTAATTACAATGCAAGTGTTTTGGAGTTACCTTCATATTCTCTGGTCTGTCCATAATACACAGATCGATGCTGCCTTCTGAATTTTGACTTTTAACGTAAATGTTTTGATCCTAACTGGCTTCCATGTGTTCCATGTCAACCAATTATTGGTGTGTTGGTTTCCCAGTGGTGAGAAGAAAAATAAGTCGATACAGACTACAGAGAATTAAATGCTTACATAATTCCATAATGCCACGTCTCATTTCTGATAAAAATATTTCAATGATAATCACTATTTATGGATATTATATCCCATAATTTCTCTAAATTATTTCTCTCTCCCCATAACCCATTATAATCACTATCCGGTATGTTCAATAATGAATCATCAAAGGAATCTTATTTCAGCTAGCGTTCATGTTGGACTGAGAAGTTATGAATAAAAGGAAAAAGAATATTACTCCTACTTCAGATTGAAACTTAAATATACAGTATTATTTATTTACCAACTTGGTGGATTATTGTCCTAATGATAAGGTATAATCCAATTGCATAAGGAATTAAGGTGGTAGGTTCCATTCTCCATAGGGTTAGTATGGCCTCTTCTCATTCAAAAAGGTATGGGTTTCCCATTTTTATCAGTTTTGTTGCCAATTGTTACAAAAATCAAACGAAAACGAGAGAGAGAGAGAGAGAGAGAGAGAGAGAGAGAGAGAGAGAGATGAACAGGCACAGTGACATGCAGTCATATTGAGGGAAATTGAAATAAGGCACAGGGATTAATTATGTTAATTAATTAGAAGCTGATCTGATTAGCTTGCAAACTAATTTGTTTTGGGAAAAAAAAGAGAGAGACTAGCTTGTAATTCATTTTAAAAACCAAGTCAATAGGATTTTTTTTTTCCAATTTTCTACCTGTAAAATAAGTGCCATATGGAAGCGCGCAATTTAATGAGAATAATAAAATATTTTCTGGCTGTTTGTGGTTTATTTTAATGTCAAGAATTGAGATTGATGGTTATATATTAATTTATTATATCAGAAGTCTTATTATGAATGAGCGTCGGTGGCGCAGTGATTAGCTTATCCATCAGTAATTAATTAACTAACTCACAAAAAAGATGTACTATAAAAGATTCTTCCATGAAGTGGCCAGTAAATGAAAACCTGGCTCTTTAATTAAAGAATTAGATAGCATGCACATATATAAATATATATATACAGAGAGAGATAGACAGAAAGACAGACATACAGACAGTCGCACTCTCTCAGTCCTGTATATTTGTGTGTCTCAATGTTAACGCACTCTACTCGCCCGTTAAAATGGTATCTTTAAATAAGAAATCACTCAGTTGGATTGACTTCTCCGTAAATTAGGTCCGTTAAAGCCGAATTAAATATCAACCTTAGATCTAATGAAAGAAACTAATCCCTTGTAACGTATAATAAATAAAGATTCGAATTGTTGTTAAAAATGCATAAATTTCATACCAAACAGTAATTCAAATACAGATTAGTTCAGTTACTAATCCCTCCCAACGTATAGTGAATAAGGATTCTAATTGTTTCTGAAAAATACATACATTTAATGTCCGATAATAATTCAAATATGCAAATATGTTCGGAAAAAAACAAATTAAATAACTACCACACATGCTTGGCTTTCTTGGTCCGCCCTTGAGAATTGAGATGGACAACATCAATTTTAACGTTGTGATTCCTTTGCTTGACCAATCCAAAAGAAATGTACTGTACCTCAATGTTGGTTTGTAGGCTATTAAGAAGGATTTAATCAGATTCTTCTAGTTAAGCAGTCCCGTCCCATTTTTTTTTTCGGTTGCCCGCCCGGTTCACCGGAGCTTCGCTCCGATTACGTCCGGACCCGACCCGCGTCGCGCACCTGGCATGATGGGTGAATCTCCCAACGGTGGCTGCTGCATACACAAGGCTCGAAATCCCGTCCCATTTTTGCATATAGATGAAGTTGGTTCAAAACCGAAATTCTTACAACATAAAATTTGTTATAACTCATACTAAAGACTCTTTATTTTTTTAAATACCAGCACATACTTGGCTTATATATAATCCATATATTTTTAATAAATAAAATTCACTTAAAATCTGTCAACACATATCATCCGCCTATATGACTTCATGTGTGTTTTGGGAATCCGTTGAGAAAAAAAATTATGGATTTTGAGATATTTTTTATGAATTTCGAGATAATTTTTACGGATTTCAAGATGTTTTTTGTCTTGACTTACCTGCACCGTTGAGGGAAAATTTTCCCAAACATGCACCAAGAGTTAAGACTCCAATTAACAAAATGGGCGGGATGAAGCTAATTAATTACTATATAACAAACAAGTATCCCAACGTGAGGCCTTCAAGTAAAACAAGGTTTTAAGAAAATTAGGAAAAATGGTAGAAGGAATATAGGATGCAAAAGATGAATCAATGATTAAATACACGGAGTGTTTGACTCCTCATGTGATTATTAAAAAAAACAAAGAGTATCAAAATGGAAACAGCTAAAGCTGATTTTTCAGAGCATGACGGAGCAACAACCACGGGCTATAACCAAATGGTTGTTAAATGAAGTAGATTAAGAGTGCAGGCAAAGAGAATATATATATATATATATATATATATATAAAGACTGTTGATCTTTGTTAATTTATTGTGGTTTTGTCTAATCCACTTAATTAATCATTAATAATGCTGAATGCTCCAAGTGAGAGGACATATTTGGGGCCCAGGATCGGCTTTAAACCTAAGCAAACGTTGTTTTTTGCCATTAAGAATCGTCTTCATCAGGTAACATCCAAAAACACGACTATCATTTCCAGCCATAAATCTCGAGGAAGCATTGAATCATTCCTTTACAACTTTGCCCAATTCAACATGTGGGCTGCGGTTTCAATTACATTAATCCCAATTAGATGTTTTCACACCGTATTAGTTCAATAATATTCCTTCAATAGGTTGAATTTTAGGTTGCTGGAATTTTTCAGAATTCCATGTGACGACGCTTGTTTGAGAACACCGTTTCCCTAACGGTACATGCAAGCCGAAGCAAAACCATCTTAAAATTTATAAAAATCATCTTAAAATTCATAAAAATTGTCTTGAAATCCGTAAAATACCTTGAAATCTTATTATCATCCTTTATATCTTTTATTAAGATGTCATTTGAAAGTCCGTTTGAAAGTAGCTCTTACCGAGTTCAAGGCAAAACCTAGGTTTTGGAAAAAAGATTTTGAGAGAATGGCTTTTAAGAATTTTGAGACAAAACTTGGGTTTTAAAAAGTGATTGTGTTTGAGAAGTTATTGACTTTTACGAAGTATAAGACAAAAAGTAAGTAGGAAAGAGGAAAAAGAAAATTTATTATGAAAGAATGTATGACTTGATAAAAAAATAGTTTTCTTAAAAGCTAAATTTTGTAACAAAACCTAAATTTTGAAAAACACGTGAGTACTTAGATAAAATCTAAAGTTTTGGAAGGAGCTCCCAAAGGCGAGCTCTAAAATGATCAAACTTATATAATCTCTAAACTCTTTGCAATTTGCATCAAAATCCAGCGTCTAAGGGGTTGAGAAAAGAGGAGAACGACCCAACCTAAATGTATAGCAGCTAAAATAGTAAAGGAATATGTATCAAATTTTTGGTGTTCCAGTGAATCAGTAGCACCATTCCTCTCCTCGGTTTTTAATAAGATCCCAAATCTAATTTTAATTTTAATCATAGGATCACCAGCTTTTGGAAGAATAAATTGAATGAATTTAATTTGAATTGGTCAATATTCATATAAAATTGGACCAATTGATATGTCTACAGGTGGGACCTCATGAATCACATGCTACATAGTGTGTGTGTGTGTGTGTGTATTTGTAAAATATATAGAGGGAGGGAGGGAGGATAAATTCTTCGAGAAGACTCTTCCTTCGAAATCTAGTTTACGTGAAATAGCTAGAGTTGATTAAAAATATAACTCTTGTATTTGCTAAATAATAAGATTTAAGTTTCATTCCTGGCGATGCTTATAGTAGTTTTCAAGTTGTAAGAACTTTAATATTACTAAGTGTACGTGAATAAATATATATTATGAACACGCTTGAATCGCATTATTGTTGTTATCATATAATTAAGGTCATAAGAAAATCACATGGTTCTTCTGTGACATTGTCAAACCCCTTTCTCATTAGAATCCATCACGGAAATGACACATTATTCTACACACAACACCCACCATTCTTTAATTAATTAAGAGCCCATATGCTATCTCCAGTGTCAATTTATTGCAAAAAAAACGAAAATTATGCAAGTTAGTGTGTGAGTTCTTAAAAGTTTGAATTGTTAAGATGAATTTTTAAACAATAGTCATCACTAGTGTCTTATGGGTGATACGAAAATACGCTCTTAATCAATGCGTTGATATTGGTATTATATTGTTCTTAACATCTGTATTCTTTTGATATTATACATCCATCAACTCCATAAATGTTCTTGAATCGCATTTTTATTATATAAAGTCGTCAGAAGAAGATCACATGGGTTTTGTAATTGTCAAACCCCCATTTTCATTTCCCATAATACAAAAATGACTTAATATTAATATGGAAAATTTTTCAATTGAACGTATCAATGTATTCTATTTATGAGAATTATCATAGGATCCATATCTATGTATGATTGATGAACTTGACTTCATGAATATAAGAAATTTGACGTATCTATCATCATATGTATGTGTGTATCATATATCGCTGTTAATAACTCAATGTACAAGAACCAAAAGTTATTCTGACTCCTACAATTCAACTCTTTTATAACCTCTCTGTGAATAATCTATTTCCTTAATTATTTGGTATGTATTTTCCCTATTAAGTTGCATGTTCTTTTATAACTAACTAGCTGAGAAGAACATCCGGCAAGTTGAAACAAACATGGCGGTAATTGGTATTAGATTCATCATCATCATCTACGGGGTTGAAGAAGAGGTAAATATGGGATCCATCATGAACCCCACAATCATTCAGTGAAATCCTTTCTTCCTCATCGTCGTTGTGATTCATCAGAGGGCAACGATCAGTATCGAGGAGGAGGATCAGACGGTGACAAGGGATCTTCTGGTGGGCCTCAATCTCCTTCTTCAGGTCGGCCACGGTGGCATCGTTGCTCACCTGCACATAGAAAAGTGTTCCTGTTAAACTCTCCACCACCACTTTCATGGCGTTCTAATTATAATTAACACACAGAGCTTCTTCTTCTTCTTCTTCTTCTTCTTCAGGCTCCCCATTTTTGCACTGTTATTTGTTAACTTAATTAATAATGGATAAACAATAATAGGGTTTCCAAGAAGGGAAAGTGAAAATTAGGGTGTTTAGCTGCATTGTCGGGAGTTAGTTATGGTGTACATGAGAGCCAGATTAAAGAGTGTCCATTAAGGGACTTCGTATCCATTAAAAAGTAAGAGATTGAAGAGTCAACTCGTGGATTGGCACGAAGATTAGTTGATACGGTGGGATGTATATAGGAGTATAATTAATTAGAGGAGGACTGAAAGTTTCATTGGCTAGAAAAGTGATTGGATTATCTGTTCTCTCTTACTCGTTCATCTCTTTGGAGCATTTTACGCGTCAATAGGGAGAAAAATGATCTGTATCATACTTAGTGCCGAATTTTACTCTTGATGAATCATATAATTAGATATAACACAATTATACTAAAAGCAACTAGCTAGCTAGATGCACTATATATGGATTCTTATATTATATTCTGCCTTTAATAGAATAGAACAGCTAATTCATTTTTATCGGAGAAATTAAAAAAATTACGTACACTTTTTAAAAGTATTTATTTATATATGTAATTATATAACATACCAGTTTATTATAAGTCAAACAAATTAATTTGTAGAACAATGATAAATATATATACTTTTAAGTTGTTTATTTAGTTTTTTTATAATCTCTTCAATAAAAATTAATTAGCTTTATTATTAAGAATCGGGGTGGTTAGTAATTTTTTGCTATGATACACCATGTCCTCTTAACATAACGGCAAGAAACATACAAGCCTAATGCCTTTAGAGCTCTTCAAGCTAGGTATATATAACCGCATAAGATGAAAACCATTTTGTTGAAGAGAAAGGTGTTGGCCATTAATTAAGTTAGATCTCATTCTTTCTAGCCTCATATAGGACTTCATGGCCAATGCGTCCTTCTATTTAACCTGAGTGGTTTTCGAAAGATGAAGGGCAACGTTACACCTAAAAAGAATTCAGAATCTCAATCTTGGGTGCTTCTTATGGCAATATTGCTCTTCAATTTACCCAAATTTTATTAAAGATCCACATTTTTATGTTTAATTTTTAGTTAAAATGCACCATATATTCTCTTAAGCAGCGTGCAGGAAACTTATGTTGGTCTTAGCTTGTATATGTCTACATCCTTTCATGCAAAATGAAAATAATTAAATATCATTAAAGAGTATTTAATTTTCATCTTATCTGCTTATTGGATGCACTAAAAATTAATTACTTTAGAACACTAGGTGCTATTAAAAAATATTTCAGAATTCTTAAACAGTAAAATTAATTAATTTAGGATCTGGGTGCAATTAAAAATGCTTAAGATGCTGAATATAAATTAGTCCAAATAAGCAAAAAATCAATGACAAAACTCATCGAATCAATAAGCAGGGAGGAGGGAGACTGAAGAGGTAATGGCAATGAGAAAAATGGCTATAGGGAGAAGGGAGACCGGCAAGGGCGTGAGTGAGAAAACTGAAAAGAGAGAAAAGGCATATCTGGGTTGACAATGTTTTTATATACGTGTATAATTCTATTTAAGATAATTTTATTTAAAACATTATTAGATACGGTGGATGGATACTTACCATTCAGGATTTAAACATTAATTAGTCACGTTATGAAGAGAGGACCATTTTCCCTAAAAATTTTACAAGAGTGACAGTAAATTGGCTACACCACCGACCCAAAGTAGCCCAGAAGCAGCTTATTTGGGCTTTTGAAATTAAGTAGCTTTTATGTATAAAATGGTCATTAGATAGTGTCTAAAAAGGTAATTAAATAGCTTTTGGCCCAAAAGTTAAAAGGGCTAAAAGCTTATGCAAACGGATTTTTTAGGCCACACACTTTCTCGCCGCCTCCTTTTCATCTTTACCGCTGTTCTTGAGCACCGCTTTTCGATCGGAGCCAATTTCACCTCTATTCTTCTACGGTATGCTCATCGTTCGTGTTTCTGTTTTTGCTTGCGCGCCTGATCTCCTTATTCTCTTGTATCTGATGCTTGTTTCTATACAGGATTCTCTCCCTTTATTGTCTTTGTTATCATCTGGCTGTTGTCACTGGATATTTTTCCTTTTTTTATAATACGTCGTTTGGGAATTCGAAGCGCATGGTTGTTGATATATATATATATACACACTAAAAAGACAAGATTTAAGACTTATGAGTCGCATAAACAAGGATAGGTATATCAATTATAGCGGGAATATACTTGCAAATTCAATCTTTTAATTCTGGTTATTATTTTTTTAAACTTGTGATGGGTGTTCCCTGTGATTAGCTGTTTTTCTGCGTTCTTGGATATGCAAGTTTGGTAGATTGTTATCCCGTTGCCTTTTTATTGGGCTTAACTCTTCAAAAGGAAAAGGTGGGTGGGGGAAGGGGTAATATTTTGGTCATTACTGGTTTTATATAAAAGGTT